>OZ012667.1:53232554-53462844 GCA_963942505.1 Lordithon lunulatus | reverse complement strand
ATAGTCATTAATCTGTTTCAAATGTTGAAAACCTAGAAGTGGTATTCAAAATTTGAAATATCATTGTTGATTTGTATTATTTTGGATTCAATCAATTATTAAAAAATATTGAGAGAATTTTGTAAAAAATTGTATATAATATTGTATACACAAATAAATCCTGTATAATATATACAATTTAAAATATTTTTATTTTAGATATCGCTAGTAAGTATATACACTATATTTTCTTGATAAATAATTGGATGGGTGTGCATTGCTACATTGATGTGGTGCCGCCAGATGGCGTTTAACTTTCCTCCTAGCGGGTTAGTTGTAATATTATTGGATACAAGGATAATAACAGAAGACATGTATATATAAATATTACTAGAATAGTTTATACAGACATTAAAATGTTAGTTAATTGCTATATCTTTAGCCTTCCGTGTGATACTATGTACATACACATATATTGTTTGTAATTTTTTTCTTATTCTACAATATATGTATATTCTTTAAGAAAACAATTATATTACAAGGATAATAACAAAAGACATATATTTATAAAAGTAACTAAAACAGTTTTACATAATCAAACATTTTCCGTAATGGGCAAACGCAATTAGTCCATTCACTTAGATATATTTACCGTTGTATTTAGCAATAATTGACAAGGAACTATAAAATATATATCCGCAACCAAGTACTTAAATAATTTCTCCTTTTAAAGTACCCTTCAAGTTGTCCATCTTTACTGCCAATATATATTTGACTTTCCCTTTACGTATCCCACAATTTAATAACATAATGAGTATGCATGTCACATATATTTACTTTGCACTTCACTCTTACTTGGAACATTCTATTTAAAAAAAAACAAAATATTGCTTCTGTTTATGATGTATATCGCTTTTGGCAAAATAACTAGATACATTGTTGACGTCTATTTAGTTATAAATAGCTAAAACAGATTTAATTTTTCTAGCTGTAGTCAGCGTTATTATATAAATAAATTTAATATATCTGCGATTAGATGAAATAAGTCGAAATGCATGTAATTAAAACACAATGAAACAAATATTATAATAAATTAATATTTGTTTCATTATATGAAATTAAAGAAGTTCTTTAAAAAACAGTTGTATTACAAAGATAATAATAACAAAAGACATATATTTACAAAAACTAACTAAACCAGTTTTACACAATCAAACATTTTCCGTAATGGGTAAACGTAATTAGCTCGTTCAGTTACTCATATTTACCGTTTTATTTAGCAATAATTAACATTGAACTATTAATTTATTTCATCTATCATATCCCACTAGCACTTCTTCAAAGTATTATCTCCATATACAGGGAGTTATGTAATCCGAGCGCAATTCATTAGGTGGTGGTAGAGTTAATCTAGCAAGAAAAATGGTAATTTCGTCTTCGTTTGGTAACTGGGAGACTTTTAAGTTGACCAATCAGAAATATATATATATATATATATATATATAATTCTGATATCGTACTAATTTAATTAAAATGTTTAATTAATTCACAAATACACTTTGTACTTCATTTTGGGCCCAGAACACAGTATTGAATTGTGGTGCAATCAACGAGAAACAGTCTAAAATAGACGATTGTACCATTATGTAGATAATGAATTAAATAAGTGTAATGAAAATGAAATAAATTTACTATTTTAAAATTTTTATGTACTTTTTGCCATTATCTTGTCCTCGACTGATTATTATTAATTTACTAGTAAATGTGGATACTCAATTTAGTGTGCCGATATGGTTTTAATTAAAGCATTCAAGAATGCTCAATTTAAAAACTATTATAAATGCACCTTTTGCCTTTACTATACATCTATTTTTAATAGATGTATAGTATCGTGCCTTAGTGTAAGCAAATAAAATACGTTTGGCTGCTTTGATGAAAATATTTGCTATTCCACAATTTACAACTCGTCAAAACAATGAGTTAAACACCATAAGATTTGTTTAAAAATTTAACATCGTATAAACAGTTTTATAAGCAGTTGTTCGATAAATTCCAGTGTTCTCATTATTACGTGTTGAAAAAAATATCCATTCTTTATTATATTTACATAGGGGCAAATGTAAAAGTGTGTCCAGACATGCAACAGAACATAACACCGTCGCTTAACAGGTGTGGACGTCGTAATTTCTTTTCGACAATGCCAATAAAGGTCTAATTTTGTGTTTGGAGTGAGAGACGAAGTGGACGAGGGAAAGGGGACGGGATAGGGATAGAATATGCAAGTTAGAAGAGAAATTCGCGCAAACTTCATCAATCGAAATCTGTGGAATATCGTAGGACGGAGGATAAATGATTTACAGTCGACCCCAAACAATGTAGATGCCCTTCAACAATGGATTTTAGAATAGATTAACTCATTTCAAGTATGCCTGATCGGCTAGCTGAATGTGTAAGAAACAGAAGGATGTGGACGCGTTATTAGTGTTAACAGTATTTGTATCTTGCCGAAGTTCATTGTTTCTTAATAGGAATCAAATACAGGTATATAATATACAACATTCAAACCAATAGAGTGCTCGCTCAGCGCAGACCCTAAGACCGAGATCTACCCCAATAATCGAGGAAATGGGGAACCAAAGAAATGCACATCGAAGTACTGAGAGCTACTTTAGAAGACGCACGCAACCAACCAAGCGACAACCCAGACAACATGGTGAGGGGACTGGACCAACGACTCTAAGATGCCACAGGCATGCATCAATCCATTAATTCCAATGAAAAAGAATAACCCAAGGAAAGGTAAAACGTACTGATGGTGCCCCAAGATCGCAGAAGCACGAAGAAAAGCGAACCGAACACGAAGAATAGCAAGAGCAGCTGGAACCCTCACCGACCTCATATAGGACCACTACCACAAAAAAACGGAGTACAAGCGGACGATCGAGCGGAGCCAGAAAGAATGCTGGAGACAAGAATGTAGGCAGGTCTAGACCGACCCCTGGGATCTCCCTTATAGGCAGTAATGAAAAGAAAAGGAGTTTGGCCGCCTGGCCCTAACGCCACCTCTTTCCTCCGGGACTAATCACAGAACCAATAATGAGATAACAAACAAACCAGGACAATAGGGAGGCACTACTAGACCAGGACTAAAGGAATGAATAAGAGGTACTGGTAGCCATAAATAGACTGCTAGGCATGAAGGCCCCTGGACCGGGCTGGTCCAGTGAGGTACTCAAAGAGGCAGCACCAGCCATAGCGGAAAGCATGAAGCAAATCGCATATATCTAGAGAGGGGCATGTACCCCTGGCGATGGAAGAAGTGGGTACTGATTTCGAAGCCTGGGATACCGCTCATCAAGTTAAAATTCTATAGAACACTATGCTTACTTGACGGAGTTGCCAAAATGTTAGAGGCTGATCGCGGACCGTCTCACTGGTGCACTGAAAACTGCTGGAGGACAACATGCGTGAATAATAACCAAGGCCAGACAAGCGACAGAGGTGATGGCAGGCTGGGTGTTTAGCAACAGCCTTGCTATCACCGTTGCTAAAACCGAAGGCTTCGCTCTCTCCACTAAGAGAGATGCCATCGAAATAAGTTTGCTGGGGACAACGTTCCCGATTGATAGACAGCTCAAGTACGTATGAACAACTCTGGAGGCTAACAAATGCCATGTGGTTCAGGTGCTGGAGACAGCTAGGGAAGCCGTAAAGACAGCGCTTGCCATATATGGTTGGTCAGGGTGAGAAGCTGAAGAGGCTGCTGCCGACGGTGTCGCGCGCCCAACTCCTCGACGTGGCTACGGCCTGGGTCGACGCAACATCAAGCCAGAGGAACATGGATAGGCTGAGGAGGGCGCTGCGATCCCTCGATCTTCGGATCGCCAGGGTATACCGCACCATCTGGATCGATGTAGCAGAAGTCTTGGCCAACTTATCACCGGTAGACCTAGTGGTAGTAGAGAGACCGAGATATACACTGCCATTCGGATCGGAACGACCCTCAGACACGCTAAGCCAGACACAACATGACAGACAATAACTAAATGGTAGCACAGGTTTAACGAAACCCCGAAGGCTGGTTTGATCAAGATATTCATCCCCCAGATGGAGCCCTGGGTCGAACGTTAGCATGGGGAATAGGACCATTGGACCACGCAGCTGCTATCCTGGCACGGTGTTTTTCAAACCTACCTGTAGCGGATAGGGAAATCTGCAATGGCAAGATGCCGATACTGTAGTGGTACCGATAGTCCAGACAACACCTTGTACCAATTCTATCGATGGTACCGCGAGCCAGTCGTGCTATAACTCAAACTGGGAGACGCTACCCTGAAAGAAATACTAACCCGAATGCTAGAGGACCGCCAAAAATCGGAGAACGTGGTGAGGTTTTGTCGGAAGCAGAAGTTCAGTGACGACCTGCAACAGTGATGTGGCGTGACACACGCCAGACAATGGATTGACGAGACAAGAGACAAGACTTACAAACTGACGTGAAACGACGCGAGGGACTTAGAGTGCCTCCAAGGCGTGCAAGCCCTCAACAGACATAACGTGAAGTTAGGTTTTAGTCGATGGGCACCCCGGGTAGAATCTATCCATGCCTCTAAGACCAGGAGGTGATAGTGAGGCATGGGTGTTTGAAGATTTCCTCCTCACAGGAAAAAAAGAGTCAATACGTACTTTGTCAATTGCTTCGAGCACTTCTAATGATACGATGGAATCGATAGCTTTTTGGTAATGTACGAAGGACATATGTAATGTAAACGTATACTCGATGTATTTTTCGATGAGTGTGTGCGATGAATGTGATCGTTTATGCTATAACCTTTTCTAATACCCGCTTATTCGATGGGTTGGTACAAGTCTAACTTCTAGCTGCGACAGTTGGTTATGATCTTTGCCAGTAGCTTGTAGAGGATTGACATGGGTCTATAATTTTCCATATTCATGCAATCGCCTTTCCTAAGCAACAAGTCAGACTCTGCATCATTGCATGCGTCCGGGATTTTACTATCATCGCATATATTCAGTAGTATCAAAATTGCTTATTCGTGTTGATCCGCCGAGTTTTAGCCGTAATTTGATCTTGACCTGGTGACTTACATTTGCTTAGTTGCTTCAGTCGGCTATCAGTTCTTTTTTGTCTGGCATATCTTCAGATCCCACGTTCAGGACGAGCCTTTTTGGTTCTCCTTGCTGGCCTTGGTTTTCGATCACCTTCGTGATCTTATCGTTTTCTACAACGACGGCATCGTTTTTCATTTTATGGATATCGCGTTTTCCCCTTAACTATTTTGAACGTAGAACTTTCATGTTTATGTTGTTCTTAACGGTTTCTTTATTACTTTTATATTAAAGGCTCTTACATCTCGTCTGATAGCTTTCTTCGCAATCTTGTCCGTTTTTTTAATATATTATATGTTTTTCATTCTTCAATTTGTCTCTTTGGATTTAGATTGAGTTTCGGGTTTTCATATTTCTGAATAGAGTATACTTTTCTGGTGGTTGTTCAGATGCTACTCGTCATTCATATCTTGCACATTTTTGGTTAGTCGTAGTTTTCGTTCGAGTTTTGGATGTTGCACTCGTCTTCTTTCGGTCTTAGTTCGCCGATGTTTGGTCTACTATTCTTAGATATATAGTAGATACATGTGTGTCAACTTGGATCTTTGTCTATGATTGCTGTCTAATCGGTTTATGACTGACACATCCACGTAAATGTGTTTATTTAAAGGAAGCATGTAGTCTATTTTGTTTTTAGTTTTGTTGTGTGGGCTCTTCCATGTACATTTTTTTGCTTTTGTTTTTTAAGAAAGGTCATTAGCAGCGTTATGCCTCTATAGTTTTTTCTATAGTCTTCTTTTTATCTTTTGTGGTGTATGGGCACTATTATTCCTAGTTTCCATCTACCCGGCATTTACTTTACAAGTATACATTATCATTGGCAAAGTTATAAATTGATTATATTACTTTATTATTACTATGTGAATGCATATTTTCCCGACTTGTGGGCGATGTATTTTAATTAACACCAACAAACACTATAATAATCTAATCTGTTTACTACAATTAAAACTTGATGAGTTTTCTACTCTAACACAAACGTTTACTAATCTAAAAATGCCACAATTTTAAACTCCATATAATTATATTTTACATATTTAAATTAACCAAAATGAATTATTCATCATGCAGGTTAACATTCAAAAATTCGCCCACTCGAGCGTGAATCATTACACTAAAAACAGTTGATCTCGGCACATTTTTTCATCACTCTTGATGTCAGTTCAGACACGTGAATTATGGAGCAGGCAGTTTCATTAATTTTATTGCGATTAATTGCTGCTGGTAGGCTTTTCTCTATTGGCATTCCGAGAAATGATTTTCTTGACCGGTTACACGCCGAACATACGCCGCGCTCAAAATTGCATTGTAATTATAAAACAGCTGGCGAGTACAGCTATACTAATAATGAAAATGGCAGCGAGATAATAAAATTGCATGGGCTTATGTTTCTTAAAAAAAACTTATAGCTTGTTTACAAGCTTCATTGTTCTTCATGTGATCTGCATAATTGGCGCATTGAATGAGTAATCATGTGTCCATCATAAAAAGGTTTAGTGCTAAACAGTAAAATTATATTGTTTGTATCTTTTTGATAGTTAATTTTATTGATCTCGAGGAATATAAATGAACAGATTAACTGATCTTGCTGATTTATCATTATCACTTGTGAGTATAGTATGTTATTATTATTATTTTTAGTTCCTTGTGCTTCGTGGCGGTGAACTTTCCACAAACCTATGCCAGGAGAACTTCATAACAATGTACTATTGCCGGAAACTTAATTATCAAGCAATATTGCCCACTTAAATGTTTTGTATGTGTCTTTTGTTATTTATTGCTTTGGGTGCGTTCTAATAATTCTAAAAAAAATAATAGTGGAGCATAATTAATATATATAAATATATATTTATATATATATATATATATATATATATATATATATATATATATATATATATATGTGTAAACGATAGAAGACTCGGTTTTGAAGTTTATTCATCAAAAAGTCTCTCAAAATATAAATATATTAATTAAGCTCCACGTGTACAATATTTTTAGAATCATCAGAAAGCATCCAACACAATAAATAACTAAAGACACATATAAAGCATTTAAAACGTCAGAATAAATCAAAATACGTTCACTTGGCAGTGTTGAGCGATATTTGGCAAATGGAAGGTCTCGCTGCAATTATATCTTTATAAATAAAATAGAAATATTAATTTTAACCCACCATTTCGTTTCATATATAATTCCCCTGTACCTTGCGTAAAATCGCCATTATATGCGAGAAATAAACTGTCAATTCACTATTTATAAACGGTGATGCGTTCCAAATTCACCTAATGGCACTGTAATCCTTATAATACGACATTAATGCATGCTGGAGTTTATATAATTAAACATTTCCATCACGAATTAGCAGGATGATTCGAGATTGCGCGTCCGGTCACGCAATTGCTGCTTGATCCACATGCATACTTATTAGGAGCAGAATGTTTATTTGTCTTGATGCGGATTATAAAATAATATCAACTAACATGCTTTATTACGTGTTAATTTTCTTGGCAAGCGTCTTGCAGCCGAGAAGAAGAAAGTTGACGGTGTGGAAAGAGTCTGCACTCATATTAAGGAGAGATGTATGCTTTCTAGGTCAGACGAAGTGTTTTTATAAGTAGTTGTTGCTGGATTCTATTAGAGAATATTATACCGGAGGATAATCATTAAAGTGGACAATAAATTGTTTTACAATTACATAAACTTGGTTTCTTTAGTTTAAAACCGATTTTTTTGCTTTTCATATTGTCATCTACAGCAGTTTTTTTTCAACGACCCCTTTCTCCACGTAAAAATAAAAAAAGGACGCCCTAAAAATGAGTATGTGTAGGAAAATATCCCGAATGATGGTAATCAATTTTTTCTGCGGCCCCCAACGACTCCCAAGGGTTCGCAACTCCCGCTTTGGGAATCACTGATCCTACTTTGAATAGTAATAGTATAAAAAAAACATAACACATAAGAGTTTTATGTGTTGAGTAAAAACATCCATCTCAATATCATAATGTAACAAACATTCGGCAACCGAAACTTATATGGGTGGATATCTTCACACCGGTAATGTTTGCTATAAGTCACAAATCCCTGTCTATTAATCCTCAAATTAAGCAGTAATTAATAATCTCATCAAAATATGATTTTATTATCTTTAACAATAATTTTTCATATCACGCTTCACTTAGATTCTAATTTTAAACCGTTTCAATCTCCCGACCTTACCACTCTACTATAATTACTCGCGTTTTTAATTGCCAAGCGCAGATTGCGATTAATATCAAACAGGTGAAAGTATCTCATCGTTTCATTATGATTACAAGCAATAAATTGTACACAATTGCATACAACTATAGCATCGCATAGCGTGCTCCCATTGTCTCGTTTTTCGATTAAACAGCGGTGATGATTCGACTAACTTATTAAGGTGCCGCTTGCAGAACAATGGGATATTTTGAGGCGATTTGCATAATAGCTGTCGCGGAATTACAAATTTAATGGATTACCCCGTTTGTCATAGATTCGGCTGCAAGATCAGGGTCAATGCTTTTTCTTTTTTTCGATGCCATACTGGTGCGATAGTGTTTCTTAAACGTAGTAGAGAAAAACGTGTTATTAAAACACACCTTGTTTTAGAGCCGCGGGTTAAATTTCTCGATTTCTGCGATAAATCGAGGAGATGAAGTGAGAGCGGGAGCGGCTCAAATGAAATTCGCCGGAAATGACCAAACTTTTCACATTTAATGATGTATGTATAAATGTTTAGGCAAATACAATTTTGTAATGTGTGTGTGTGAATTTATTGGGTAAATATTTTGTTAACACAATATTTTATATTTATTAGATATATAGTAAAATTAATTAATTTTGAGTTTTGTCATATTTTTCGTTGTATCTACAACTAGTATTCTAAAATTTAGAATGAAATTGGTGTCGTATACATATTATGAGTATTTCATTCTAAAATTATTGTTTATACCGTATATGAAAGTCCTCGGCTAATTAATTTTAAAAATAATAGTCATAGGAAAAGGAAACTATATGTTGTTATGTATGAGCATAAACAGTCCAAAATAATGCTTACATCCAATGATTTCTTCTACCTTATTTCTTATTTTATATCAGCATAATCTCACTCTAATAATAGTGTACAACGTTTAATAAATCTTACTAGCTGAACTACACTGGTGAGATCTAACAAGATCTATATTTAGATATGTAGATTGCTAAGAGGTGGATTCACACGTATATATTTTCTTAATAAAACAATATTTAACAGCATACTCAATGCTAATACAGGGTGAATACGAAAGACCATTAACATGTATGAATGTACTGGAGGTAATAAATAAATAAATAAATAAAATAAAAATAAAACATTACCCAACGCCAGTGGTCGGAAAATAGCGGCTCGCAGCCGTATGTGTTTCTTTGGATACCTTGTGTGACTCTTCGGAAATATAATTGAAAATAAAATAATTAAGTGGAACCTATTCAAACTATTCCAAAACCTGTTCAGCCTATTCCAAACCCTATTGAACATGTTCCAAAACCTGTCAACCTGTTCCAAATCAGAGTTCAAAAAGTGAACCCATACCCGTCTAGCACTACTATTGAATCACTATGAAAAATAAAAGAAACAGACTTGCGAAGTAAGATGCTTTATATGATTTGTATTCTGGTTTTTGATATATTTATTTTAATGCTGTTTTTTTTTTAAATTATAACGTTAACAAACTGTTAATGTGTCTTATTTCTCAATGTATGTGATACTACAGTTCTATGAAAAACTAAAGAAAACAGAGTTGAGAAGATATTGCTTTAGATGATATGTATTTTGGTTTTCATGTATTTATTCTAATGCTATTGTTATTATGTTTTATTTTTAAATCATAACGTGAACAAACTAAAAATCTTATTTTACGTGAGATTATATATCAAGAATCGCTATGAAAAAACATTACAAACACAGAATTGCAAAGATATTGCTCTACTTGATATGTATTTTAGTAACAATTTTTATACTAGTATTTTAAATTACAAAGTTAACGAACTGAAATTGCAGTTCGTAAACGTTGTAATTAAAAATACTAGTATAAAAATAGTAACTAAACACCATTTAAACTACCGTATTATGAGGTGTTTATCGTAATTGCGATGATACGCTTCAATTTCACTTTATATACTCCGAAGCGCGTTTCCAGATCAGTTTAGGAAAACTGGCCTGGAAATAATCACATAAACAGCACAGTTTTTATTTCTTCCACTTCGCCGAATGCCATGGAGAAACTAGTTATTTCTATAAAAATTTCGCTGAACGAATTATCCATGCTGTAAAATATTATAAAATTCTAACAATCCGGATCGTGCATTACCTGGCAATTTCACGCTTATGAGCGCCTTGAATGAATTAAGCTCAATTTCGTTATACAATATGAGCAAAGTGTACGTTAAAATAATCATTATGTAGGCATAATTGAATGGAAGATTGTAATTATAATTTCATTTGTGATTATATGATGCAAGAAATTGATCTTGTTTGGTATTTATTGAACACAATATTATGTAATTAAATTTTAATTGTTTTATAGGGTGGAAAAACTGGATCGCACAATCAATGTCCTAATTTTATCTTAGATTCATCATTTACATTAGTACAATTATATCATAAATGGTTAAATCTGAAGCGGTTATAATTAAAGGAAAGACAAGACGGATATCACTGTTTACGTTCGGGATGTAGGAGAAACAAGTCAGATCATAAATAGACAGTGGGCAGATAACGGACGGCATTGGTGATAGGAAGAGGATTTGAACGCAGAAACTGGAGAAACGGACGGGTGGGCGAGGACGGGCAGACACGAGAAGGTCGTCAAATGATTACATAGTAAACTTGGAAGGAAGAAAAATGTTGGAGAGGATCGAAGAGAATAACTTTTCTATGTTAAATGGGTGTACAGAGGATGACTGGAGGGGGGCGAGAATACACGTATATAGGGTCGTCAGTAGTACATAATGCGGTGGTAAATGAGTACGCAGAACAGCAAACTGAGAAGTTGAAGGAAATACTGGAATCTGACTATTTTTCCATTAGCACAGCACAGCCACAGATCGGGCGCCAAGACAAGAATGAGCTATCGGCAAAACCTGCACAACATAAAATGCAGAGAGGTAGGAACACTGGATAAACTGACTTAGATGATAGGATGAAGAGGGCTTTAGTACCAAAAACCGGAAATGAAAGAGGCGAGGTTAGGGCGTAGCAGGATGAGAAAGAGTGTATGAAATTCAAAATAAGGCTCAGACAAAGGATTAAAAGTTATAGAAGCGAGGAGGATGTATACAGGAAGCATAGGAGGGAAAGAAAAGATTAGAGGAGGCATGTGTGGCAACGAAGAAGGACATAGAGGACAGGAATTTGAATATAATCAACAACCTTAAGTCAGAAAGAGAAATATGGGAATACATTAGGAAGGCAACAGTCAAGCCGTCAAATGCAAAAGTAATAAGAATCCAAATATGGTGCGAGCACTTCATGACACTATTGAAAGGATATCTGAAAAGCAAGACGTACAGGACGGATAAGGTAGAAGATAGGGTGGAGATTAAGCATGAAATCACACGGATTGAGTGGAGGCAATGAGAGAGATGGTGCTTATCTACAAGTCGGGAGATCAGAGTAACACCAACGATTACAGAGGAATTACGCAGGTAAATATTTGCGCAAGTGGTGTGTGGATTGCTGAAGGAAGAGATGAAAGAAACGGGGATGTTACCAGAACATCAAACGGGGTTTCGAAAGAGAGCGAGGAACGACAGAACACAGTGTAATGTGGTGGACCAAGGAATTAGTCCGGCAGGAGAAACGTGTATGCGTTGAGACATTTTCCTTGACCTGTAAAGGAGAAAGGGGGTATCGTCAAATATTGTAACAAACATACAGCGCATGTACCAAACCATCAGCTGCAGCGTAAGGGTGGAAGTGGAGGTGGCCAAGGTATTTGTGACTACACTAGGAAGAGACAAAAATGAGACGTTTGGATGGAGGGGAAGTGGGATTTAGGATTTGAAAGGGTGAGGGGTTCATAACAGAAATGCACATATCAGGTATAGTGCCAGAAACGCGACAATAGCGGCACAGAGATTGAGGATAGTGTGGGGGGGTGCAGCTCAGGAACTCCTTTCAGTCGATAGGATGATCTGGGAGGCATTTGCGGCGTGCATTCTGTTATACGGGCGGATGTATGGAGTGGAAAGATGGAGGGTAGGCTAGAGAGTGTCCAGCAACATACTCTGAAGCTTTCACTTTAGGTGAAACAGGGGATGATATGGTTAGGGTGGAAGCAGTGAAAGGGATGTCTAAGTTTCAAAGGGAGATTGCATGAGGGAAGAGGCGGGTGTATTGTTAGAAAGCAATATCACCAGGTGTCAAATGAGCTTATATCCTCAGTAGACGTTATCGGCCATTCAGACCCATCTAATTTTATTGACCGCGGTTTGAAGTAGGTCAATCGATGTTAGTCCTGTCCATTGTCTTAGGTTGCGCAACCGCCTTTCGCGTTCTCTTTTCCCGCATAATGTCCAAAAGCCTGTCTCTTTTTGCATACGTTGAAGTATTGCTGAACAGTCGGTTATATGGTAGGTCCAGGAAACTATTAGTATGCATCGATAGCACCACATTTCGAATGCTTCTACGCGTTTACATGCGGATTCGGTGAAGGTGCCTCTACTCCGTACATCAGTATCTAAAAGACATAGCATCCAAGAATGCAAGTGCGAAGGTGGAGATTTATATTAATATTACAGAGCACTTTCCTGATTCAGTGGATTTTGATCTCTTGCGTTTGGTCCCAACCTTCGTTTAGCTTTGTACCCAGGTAATTGGTATCTGTGGCCCATTCTAGTTGGAAATCATTAACGTGAAATTGGTCATTGATGTTATTGATGTTATGACCCTTGCTCACTTTCGTGACTATAGTATTGTATATGTTTGGTCGCATATTGTAAATTTCGCATACTCTGGATACCTCTGGATGAACTCCAGAGGTATCCAGAGTATGCAGTTTCCACAAGCAGGACAGTATCGTCTGCGTATCTCAAGTTGTTGATGAGTACTCCGTTTAGCAGAATTCCTTCTTTTGCCTATTCCACTGCCTCTCTAAAAAGTCTCTCAGAGTATGCGTTAAAAAGCATCGGAGAGAGCACACATTCCTGTCAGACTCCCTAGCAAATATCAAACCCCTCAGATGTTCTAGTTGGGGCCCTTTTGCTGCCTATGATGGCTCGAGATTATGCGAATGTCTTTAGCAAGCCTGACAGATAAAGGGTTTCGATTAGCTTCTCATGATTCACTCTGTCAAAGGCCTATGAAGCAGCAGAATATGTCACAGCTAACATTGCGTGCCATCTGAATCAGAACATTAAGGCCAAACAAAGCCTCTCCAGTGCCAAGACTGTTTCGGAACCCAAATTGTGTCTAGCTGATGTTTTCTTTGAGTTTTGGATATACACGCTCATGGATAATTTTCAGGAAGACCTTCGGAAAGTGGCTCATTAGACATATTAATCTGTATTCCTCACACATTTTTACAGTCGCTGTATTCGGAATTGGAATAAATGTTGATAATAGCCATTCCTTTGCAAGCTAGCCAGTCTTGGATGTTATTGAATAGGTCAACTACCGCATCTATTTGTTCTTCTTCTATAAGCTTGATGAGATCTTCATAAACTTCGACTAGTCAAGGGGTTTTGTTATTCTCAAGCTTTCTGATTGAGTTTGTAACTTCTTCCTTTATGATCGATGGTCCAGTTGCACCGGATATCCCTGCGAGATTTTCTCGATGTTCATCTCTATACAATGTTTTCATGTAGTCCTTCTATCTTCTAAGCTTCAAATCTGTTTCAAATCCTCGCTATTTGTGATGATGCCTTTAGGTCTCGGTTTGCTCGTCCCGGCAGCTTCCTTAATCGTTTTATGGAGGTTAAGTAGGTCATGTTGATGTTCTAATTGTTCGATCTCAGTACATTTCTCTGAAAGTCAGGTTTATTTCGCCGTTTTAATGTTTCTATTAACTACAGCATAGAGTAGTTTGTATAGCTCTTCGTCATTATTTTTGTATTTACTACGTTCTTCCATGGTGTTCAAGATGTCATCCATCATCTAATTATTGTTTCTCCTTTCCGGTCTCGTAGAGAGATTGAATTTTCCGGTCTCAATCACGGTTTGTTACCAAGATACAGGGCGGTAAAATATTTTAGAAAAGAAACGGTAATTTATTACTTTTAAGATTCCTAAATACAAAAACTGCTGATTATTACTCCCAATCATTTACTTTGTAACTGATAACTAAAAATAACTGTTTACCATCTTTAATAAAGATACGGTATGTTTAAAATAACGCGAATAAGTAAAGTAAAAGTAAAATTGATCCTTACTCACTATTTTTGGTCCAAATCAAAAATAGTGAGTAAGGATCAATTTTACTTTTACTTTACGATTTAAAATCGAATGCAAGTTCTTTTTGTAATATGTTATTAAATCTTATTTACTTACGTAATTCATTATGCACCTTTATTTGTTATTCAGTGGACATTATTGAATCATTCTTGCAATTGAAAACATTGGAAGAATTAACAAACTTACCTGAAACAAAACAAAAAACACAATTAGTAAAAAGTAAATTGATTATCATAGACAAGAAAACAAAATATATACTTTGTAAATAGTTACTGCACTACATCGGCGTGTTAGTATTAATATTAACTTAATTTCTATGATAATGTCTAACATACATGCCTACAAATGAGGCGCATGTATTCAAAGGGGATGATTTTTAATTATTGGATTGTTAAGGCGTCTACTTTGTGATAATTCATTTTAAAGGATAAATAAAACGATTTTTTACTTTGTTTTTTATCACACTTCAGTTACACTTTGCAACTAGTTTCGGCTAAGCTCTAGCCATTTTCGAGCTCCTCCGATGACGGAGCTCGAAAATGGTTAGAGCTTAGCCGAAACTAGTTGCAAAGTGTAACTGAAGTGTGATAAAAAACAAAGTAAAAAATCGTTTTATTTATCCTTTAGGATGATTTTTAATTAAAAAAACATAATTACTAATAAATTAAAATGATTAGATCCTAAACAGAGCTACTTACAAAATTCGGTAGAACGGAGAAAAAAACTTCAAAAAGATGGAAAATGTCTGGTTAGCGCCGATATACAGAATATGGAAGAACGACACTGCCAACAACCGCGGTATATCCGTAAGAAATACCATGCGCCCAATCTACGGGAAAAGTTCTGAAATAGCTAATAGAAGAAGATCACGGACCCTAAAAAATAGAAGAGCAAGCTGGTTTCAGAACAGACAGGTCGTACATAGACCACATATGAGCCTGTAAGAATGAAAAGTATGTAACTGCGCACGTCGATTTACATAAATACCAAATGCAAAATCTTCTCCTTTTCATATATACAATTACACAGCTCGAAAAAAGGGTGGCAAGAAATGGGGAATCACACCTATTCGGTGACCTTTCAAAGGCCTACGACACAATCCCTATGAATAGGCTCTAGAAAGTGCAAGATAAACATCTATACAAAGGACAAACAATAAGAATAAAAATGGGATGCTAGCTATCAAAAAGCTTCGAAATGTCGAAAAGGGCTACGTCAAGGATGCTGCGTGTCCCCCAAACCATTTAACATCTATATCGACACAGCGTTAATAGAATGTAGGATGCCACAAAATAGGTATTGAACCCCCCCCCCCCCCCCCTATCCTTTGCAGACCATCTAGCATAAGATGGTAATGGTTCGAGTTTAATGCTATTTCAATTTTATTTTCAAATATTAAAATAATTTAGTTTTGAGAACAATTCAATGAAAAATTATAGATTGACAAAAGATTAAATTCGTCAAACGTTAATTACACTTGAGAATAATTAATTAAAGAAAATGTTTATGATAATTAATGGATTTACAAAAGGTTTATAATTAAATTTCAGACGGCTCGTCGGCACCATTTGTCGTTAGAACACAACGATACTTACGATAACTCGTGAACGATTTCTTGAAGTAGCAAATCCTTACAGTCACATATACATACAATAATATACTGCAGAAGCACCTGATAATCGATAGCCAGTTGCTAATGTAACTAACACAATCAATACTACTCTTAAATTCCCCACAAGTTATATTTTCCTGATATAACGTTATCTGTTCGACAAAGTAGTGTGCTATTTTTGTAATGCGCAACGATTCAACAGGACTCAATCCCGTTTCAGTGTGAAACGCCACTCTCTATTCAAGTCGCATAATTATACAAAATCAAGAAGAAAAAACATTTAGGAAGCCATAATTAATTATTATTATTATATTTCGCCTAAAAATAAAAAATTTATTCAACTACTTAACATAACGGTGCCATCCCATATATGTAATTTAATGATTTATGTCGTTAAATTGCACCTACATAAGAAACCTAATAATAAAATGCCAACACAACAGTCTCTATCACAGTGTCATAATTATTTCAGAAACTGCAATACATAAAATTGATTATTATTATAAAACCTAATATTACTGTCACACATAAAAACAGATAATTTATACTCCACATAATCCACTATTTCCGTACCTAAATATTAGTACAAACCATAAATATTTTATTCGCCATCCTTGACGCAAATCTTCAAGTTCAAGATTTTATTTTTGCTCGCAATCTATATATTCATTTACGACTCCTCTTATTTATTTTAAAAGCTTTTAAACTCGAAATTAAAAAGATTAGCGTTTATATGAAAATTCGGTTATAAATAAACAGGACCTTTAGTGCCAACATGCGCACACAGACATACAATGCATAATAATATTAATATTCGAACGACCACTGCTTATAAATAAACACGATTCGTATTTTCTTTCTTAATGGATTAAAAATAAAGTCCTGTGACGTAAATATCGTGGGAGTTGGAGCCAGAGAGAGAGAGAGGTTTATAAAAATGTAGCTCAGACAGTATGACGCCCTGTTGGTATGGAAATATATCACGGTGTCTACAATCATTTATCGTCTGTCAAATGGTAAAGGTTTGCGTTTGTGGAGTCTATGAGTTATTTTAGTTGGACGTAGTGAAGTATATTAATAAATTGTTGTGTTGTTATGATTGTTTCATTAATATTTTTAGTTATTATGTAATTTTAAAGTTGAATGAATCATGAAATAACATCTCTATATACTTTTAAGTAGTAGCTATTCAATATAAAATGAACGGGCAAAAAGTAACAAAAAGCAGGCTCAAATGGAACGTTATTTGTATAACTAACTACTTTAGTCCTGGTTTTCTAGGAAGTAGTATCTGCAAAATTGGCATTTGTCATTTAAAAGAAATATTTATGACATCACTACTTGAAACAATTGATGGAAAATATGAACAAATATTGTGTATATGCGCAGTAATTTATATCGCTATATCCCTCTTCGATATTTTCACTATAATACATATTAACGGAGTTAAAACTTAATTACCACCCTGTATAAAACTTATATAAGTGTGAACCCAGCTCTTAGCAATCTACATATCTAGATTTCGATCTTATTAGATCTCATCAGTGTAGTTCAGCTAGAGAGGATGAATTCACACAATATCTATATGGGTGTGCATTGATAATTGATGTGGTGTCGCCAGATGGCGCTTAACTTTCCTCCTAGGGGGTTAGTTTCACCTTTTTTCACCCTGTATGGTTACTTTCCATTATGTATAAGCATTCATCATTTCAATTTGAATATAAAGTTATATTATGGAAGTTGTACATATTTTCGATGCGAACCGTTTGGGGGGTAGTAGAAACGATAAACGAAATAATCTATAATATTTTGTATGTTGTTTACATAAAACTTATATATTATAATATAATAATAATATTATAATGTACAAAAGTTAAATTCTATTAGATACATTCAATTGGTGGAATACTCTGTATATACCTAATACAAATAAAATATCAATAAAATACAATTTCTCACTTATTTAAGTACTTTTATATTATATCTTCAAGTTTATCGTAATGGTTTGTGAACTATCCGAAAAGCGGCAATACGATGATCCCACTCCCCTATGTAATGCACTCCTGAGCGCTTTTAGATTCCATTTACTGTAAATGGATCGAGGAATAAAACACGCATAATCTATAACTCTATAGCATGTCAAGAAATATAACGTTAATACAAATAAAAAATGAAGTAATTGACATTTAATGATATATTAATTCAATTGAGCGGATATGTTAACTCTATGTTGGTTTTATAATGAGAGCTAGCAAATAAGGAACTGGTTAATCCATAGCAGTTAATATTATAATTTTTATATGTATTTCCCGTAGCATATATTATAGAATTAACAATAATAGAATTAATAATGATGTACACGTGTCTGTGATAAATATTATTTTAATTTTTGTGTTTTAGCCTCGCACGTCAGGGAATTCCATATGCAGGGATTTTTAAATTTCTATCCTGCAATCATGAATGTAATATCTCTATATTATTCTAGTTTATGAAATTATGTAATCTAATTTATGATTGTAAACCTGCATTCGTAAAAATAATAATTATGAAGGTTATGATGATATACCAAGATCAAAACTCAGAAACCCGGGTCTTATAACACCGCATATCTATAAAACTGCACTATTTGAACGTTCATTATTCACATATGAAATAACTCACTAGTATTTCTGAAGTGACACAACCCAAAAACCTGTTTTTCTGGAAAATCCGAAGTAGGGGATGTAGCTTTGGGGCAGTAAGAGTGACACAAGTGGTTCTAACGGGCAAGCTCTGAAGCTAGGTTAATACACTTTTGAATATTGATACAGGGATATTTTTCCTATTCTTACAAGGACACAAATCAAAACCACATTATTTTGAGTTCTGTCACTTTAGAAATACTAGTGCAATATATAAAATCTATAACAACCAATATTAAGCGAATTATATCCTTTTAGTTCTAAATATCTAAATAAATAAAATAATCTAAATAAGGCAAAAAGTGAGTATAAGGAATTTAAATGATCACAACACGACAGACACAGTTATAAAAAGTAATAACTGGAAAACGTAAAGACCTAAAAATAAAACACCAGAGAATAAGCAAGAACAGATAATACGCACAAAATTCGAATTTAGAAGCTAGCTGGGCACGACGAAAACTATATTCACAGTTCGTGTCAAAGGATGCAGATTAATCGACTGCGATATCCACGTATGCTCGATTATCAAAACGTTTGATAATGTACAGCACTGATCGAAATATTAATCGAAATATCACTAGAGAATCGGGATTTAAAAATTATAAGTAATTTATATTAGAATCAAAAACCATCCGTACGCATTGAAGATGAAAACTCAGAGGAGACCGAAATCAAAAAGGCGTACGATAAGAGTGTGTGTTATCGCAAAAGATTATTTAGCGTTTATTCAGATTGTATGTTATATATTTCAAGAGGCATTGGAAGACTTGAACTTCGGAACTAAGATCAACGGTGATATTATCAGATACGTGAATGGTATGCATTTTCAGAGATAGCCGTACCAATCTCCAGATACTGATGGACAAAGATATGGCCTCGCACTTAATATAAAGAAAACAAAATATATGACAATATTCAAAGAAACCCATGATCACAATCATTTCATTGGAAGTCTTGAATTTGGGCACTAACGTGATCAACGGTATGACCATAAATAATATCAGATACGCAAATGGTATGCATTTTCACAGACAGCCGTATTTAATCTCCAGATACTGATGGATAAGGTGGAGGAGATCAGCCAAAGCTATGGCCTCGCACTTAATATAAAGAAAACATCATATATTTAGATAATCTCCAAAGAAACCCACGATCACAATCACCTCCATGTGAACAACAAAACAATACAATACAATCTTCAGATACTGATGGACAAAGATATGCTCGCACTTAATATAAAGAACAAAATATATGACAATATTTAAAGAAACCCATTATCACAATGATTTCCTTGGAAGTCTTTAACTTGGACACTAACGTGATCAACGGTAAGACCATAAATAACATCAGATACGCAAAAGGTATGCATTTTTACAGACAGCCGTATTTAATCTCCAGATACTGATGGATAAGGTGGAGGAGATCAGCCGAATCTATGGCCTCGCACTTAATATAAAGAAAACATTATATATTTAGATAATCTCCAAAGAAACCCACGATCACAATCACCTCCATGTGAACAACAAAACAATACAAACATATAGATACTTAGGTATTAAGCGAAAAGTGGGACTACTTGGTAGAAAATATTGAAGACACATGATCCCCATATTTCAATTAAAATTAAGTTATGCTAAAGTGGTACATACTTCCTATCTTACTATATAAAGTCGAATCCTGGACACTCACAGATGCGACATGAAAAAAAACTCGAAGCTTAATATAAAACATATGACTATATCGCCGCATTCTGAAAATACCCTAGGCAGAGTAACCAGTGCCCTCAAGAGAATAGAAAAAGAACAAATAATAATGATTACAGTAAAAACGAGGAAACTGGAATATTTAGGTCACATAATGAGGATCGAACAGCGGTGCGGGTTACTAATCTAATCGTTCAAGGGAAAATACAGAGCAGAAAAAGTACCAAGAAGTACATGATTCAAGACAACAATAGTATGTCTGTTCAGAGCCATAGCAAGTGAAATGAAAATAGCAATGAAGATCCCAGTATCCGAAGAGGATAGGCATCAGCTGAAAATATTATAGATATGCTATTAGAACTAAAAATAAAATTAATAACAGACTCTGATACAATACATGAGTATATAATACAGGGGTTATGTAAGTCGAGGGCAATCCATTAAGGGATGGTAGAGGTGAGTTAATCTAACAAGAATTCCATTATTTATTGGTAAATTCGTCTTCGTTTGCTAACTGGAGGACTTTTAAATTGACCAATGAGAACCTGCTTCATATTTACGACGAAAAAAATAATCATATTTCCATGATATAATTCTGACACTGGCGTATATAACTCTTAGGGCCGGTTTTATAATTGACATTTAACTGGAGAATAAGGTTATTCATGGAATAAGTTTGACATATTGGCGTTAATATCTCAAACTTATTCCACGAATAACCTTATTCTCCGGTTAAATGTCAATTGTAGAACCGCCCTTTAATAAAATTGAGTAGCGGTCCGCCATATTTTTTATTTAATTTTACATATAATCCATCGACCACTAAATTCTGCATTCAGATGGCCAACAACATTCCGTTGTACTTGGGGTGCATCGTCCTACATGTACCATATATGAAATCTTCTCTGTAGTGGCAAATCATCGAGATAATTCTCCAAGTAGTTGTTTAGAAAATGTTTGCAGAGATGTTTGGATTCTTGACAATTTTAGACGACAATTTTCCAGAAGCCATTAACCGCTGGGTAAGATTAGAAAATAACATTCTGCCCGGAAGTCCTATATTCGGGAACCTTTCTCCATATAATCTTACCGCAGCTAAATTATTTTGTTGCCCTTCACCATAAATTTAAAAAATAAACGTCTGACGGTTCTGAGTTTGATTGAGATTTATATACGTCAGTGTTTATCATGACAATATGATTATTTATGTGTACACAATGTGAAGCGCACTTTGATTGATCTATTTAAACATCCTCCAGTTACCAAACAAAGACGAATTTACAAATAAAAAAATCTTGCTAGATTAACACATCTCTACCACCATTTATGGGATTGCCCTCGAATTATATAACATCCTGTATAATTGTAAATTTTTGTACACGATGATTATGTAGTATACCTCAGTCCAACAAAAAATTTATATTCATTTTCTTGCCTAGTTGAAACGAAAATATAACAATATTGTGCGTCTTATTAAAAATTATTATTATTCCTGTATACGAAGTATTAAGATATATACAAGCTGAATATTACAAAACATCTCATTTTTATTATTCTTATCAAATAATTATTTTAAATAGATAACATTATTACAATTCCTCGGCAAATTAAAAATAATTCCATTGATCATTGAAGTGTGTAAACAGAACGTATTGTTTACCAAAGGACACTATTGATGTCATTGTGTTGTTAGTACTTCCAGTTATTTTATCAGGATATGGTGTAATCTTATCAAAATGTTTTACAACAAAATTATAATAATCAAAACATTCATATTACGTAATTCTGTAATTGGCATTGTATGGAAATAGTGAACCTTACTTATTCCACTTCCGCGTCACACTTCCGTGTTTAATGATTTATAACAATAAAATAATGCATAAAATAATATCAGAATATTGTTATATTTTCGTTTCAACTAGGCAAGAAAAAGAATATAAAATTTTTGTTGGACTGAGGTATACTACATAATCACTGTGTACAGAAATTATATAATTAGGTGATTTGCGTGATACTTGCAAAATTGAAGAGTAATAGGGATGATTTGTGTATTTCAGAGGTATTTCAAAGAGAGTTCAATCATCATATGAAATTGGAAATTGAAAGGTTACATTTTTTTTTTAAATGTTATTTTGAAAGTGCGACTATTATTTTCCTGAATATTACTATAATTAATAACTCATCTAACCTGAGTTATAGCACTAAAGTATTAATAAAAATTGGCATAGATATTAAAAATAAGTTTGTAAATCATTATATAAAATTTAATATTAAAAATTAAAAATTAAAAATATTTATAAATTAGTCCGAATCGCAATGATTATCGCTAACATCCGAAATGGATAGGTACGTACCAAAAGAAGAGAATAAATTAAATGTGTGGCGTATTTAAAAACAAATTATCAATCGTTTATTAAAATCGCTTTAACTCGAATTTAGATCATTGAATTGTAATAAAAATTACTAAATTTGTTAACAACAAGTTAGTTAATCATAATTTCTGTTTTAGAAATAATTTTTTAACAGATATGCAACGTGTGACCTATTTTAAGTTACATTTTGTTACATACCCTTTAACTCGCAGATTTTAAATATTACTTTATTATTATTATATATTTGTTAATATTTATAAACTGCTGATTTTTATAATCTTTCTATAACATAAATTTAAAATTTTATATTATGATTAACTAACTTTGATTTAAATAAATCCAGCAATATTTATTAAATTTAACGTCAACATATCGTCGCTTAAGCAGCAACACCACAGAGCTAAAATTTTATTTGAGGTTGACAGTAGAGAGAAAAACTGATTATAAGATGTTTATTTTAGTAACTAAACTGTTCCTGGTTCAAATAAATTAAAAAGGCAATAAAATAAAAAATTTATAACTAAAATAACTCAAATAAAGATTTTATTATCAGATTTTCTCTCTCCTGTCAACCTCGAATAAAATGTTAGGCTTAGGCGATGTAATTTAAAATTATAATTTTACAAATCAAATTTTTGACAGGCTTTCAAAGTGTGACATGATTTTATTTTATGAACACATTTATTAAAACCCCTTTAACTCGAGTTGTAGTTTTTAAATTTATAAAACTCGCCATGTATATCAAAAACAATGTTAGTTAATAATGATATCAAATTTATAAAATTGTCAAAAATTTATTTAGTAAAAAACATTTGAAATGATAAATGACTCAACATTACACTGTTTTATAGTTTTTTTTATGATTCAATCAATTATTCATGTGAAATAAAATATCACCCTATAGGGCACACGGTCAGTATTTGTTTCAACCAATCAATTATCCGGATTCTGTTCAATCCATCAATACTCCTCCTTAGACGATCAGTAATACTGTCTATATTCTAGAATACTGTCAGTATACTGCCTTATAAAGGCACCTTACACGGTTAATAATACTGTCATTCCTACTACTATCAGTATTTGCTTCAATATTTCTCAACCAATCAATTATCCGGATTAACGTCAGTATTTTATGAATCCATCAATTCTACACCTTACACGATTAGTAATACTGGCAATATTTTAGAATACTGACAGTATTACTGTACGATAACATGTTTTAAATGTTCGTTATTCTAAAATATTGACAGTATTACATATCGTTATTATACGAGGAAATGAAGAGAATACTGATGTTTATCCGGATAATTGATTACTAGATAAATATAAGAGGAGGATTGAAACAAATACTGACAGTACTAGAACTGACAGTACTAGGACTGACAGTACTAGGACTGACAGTACTAGGACTGATAGTATTATTGACCGTGTAAAGTGCCTTTATGATACGCAAATAATTTACATTATATTCATTTTCACCAACAAAATTTAATAAAAAAAACCATCAGAATCGTCTACATCTGGTCGAACTGAACATTATTGCAAATACTTTACGATAATTTGTTTCTTGGCATACTAAACTACCATTATAAATTCTCTTTGAACCTATATTGAAATAAATAAACTGATACATTTTAACTGTTACAAATTTAACTACTCATACTGACTCATCTCAAAATAAATATCCACAGAAATGAGTGCTCGCGGAAGTACAGCGTGTTACACGTTCACGCTTAATTGCCTGTTCTTCTCACAGAGTTATTTTAAAAATGAAATCACTACAACCGTATGTTCAAATTCGCAACACTGGAAAGACCGCAGCTGTCGGAACCACCTGGAGAATGTAAACGCCAATATTTAATGTTTGCTGGGTGTTGTACTTTCATGCAGGTGCGGCACGACTTGTCTTTAATTAAAAATCGAAAACATTGCATAATGGAATGTGTCCCAAGATTTTACTTAAATATAGATTATAAAAAATACACAGTACATTATTAAAGAAGATATTTTATAACAATTTCAGAGAAGAAAAAAAAAACATATTTCACGATATTATATTTTCAAACAAAATCAAAACAAGGACGAAAACGTATCCATTATCTCGCTGTTATGCTTAGTACGTGAGACAAGGTCCCACTAAAACATTATTAGAAACATATAACAGAATAACATTTAATTTGTGTATCTGGATAGTTCAGGATAGTTGGCTGGAGGGTAGCATAGCTACAGACACTTAGGCCTCAAAATGGGCCCATTTCACAATGGGTTTTAAGACAGCTCACTCGTCCCACCAGTCTATTTTGCGTGCGAGCTGCAAAACTCTATCGGGTTAGGAGTTGCCAATGCTGACCACACTAGGCCAGCACACCCCTAACATTTAATTTACACACGATGTTAGTTTAAGTTCATTTATATATTATTAAATCTTATATATTAGTGCAATTGTTATAAACATTGTATGTATAAGGCGGAAAGACCACTGGCCGAAAGCTAACTAAAGATTATTTCTCTCTCTCTCTGTCTATATATATATTCGTTTACATTTTTTTTAAATATTGATTTTACATAAAATATATTATATCTAATACAAGTTATGTACAATAAAATTTTACTATGATTATTATTATTACTATTATTATTAACTTGTATATAGAAAGCTGCACCATTTTATGCCCTATAATTGTAGGCCTA
The DNA here is from genome assembly GCA_963942505.1 of Lordithon lunulatus. NCBI lineage: Eukaryota > Metazoa > Arthropoda > Insecta > Coleoptera > Staphylinidae > Lordithon > Lordithon lunulatus. The sequence goes on along the minus strand of OZ012667.1, from coordinate 53,437,222 downwards.
CTCTTTATTACACAATAAATAAGCCTATAAAATATCTTGCGTGAATAAATTCCATAACAATTAATAATAATACGCAATTAGCATAATCAATATGTACAGTACGCAAGAGAGCAAAGTCTTTTTCAATAAAACACCTCTCGCTGCCGGTGAAATATGAAAAGAACGACCTCATTCCAGTCATCGTACTCTGCTCTCGGTCTTCGCGTTTTTAAGCTAGAGCGTTCGCAACCAGCAATTACTTCTCATATAAAACCACTATAAATCACAACTGTGGGGGTATAAATTGCCATTTATAATTCCTCGCGGCTGCAATCGTAATTCATTCGCAATGCAGTTTAATAATGGCGAAAATTTCCTCACTTCATTTGATATTGAGCGAAAACGATGTTTTTTTGTTGTTGCAAGAGTGATTGCATATTATTAATGTTAATAATTTTCATATTTGCAGTTATATATTGCGAGTAAATAATTGGAAATATTATGCGTAATAAAAATGTTTGTAATTGCGTATTTCAATTAATTAAATGTAATTATTAAACATTTATATCACAGGAATAATTGATATGATTCATAGAAATAATATTATAAAGATAAGTAGTGTCTGAATAAAAGACACGTGGTACAATTAATATATATATATATATATATATATATATATATATATATAATGTTTTTTTCTCCGCACTATTACAATACGTAGAGAACTCCTCCCGTCGTACTATCTGTGTCGAAGTCCATAGTTCCTTTTTAGTGGCCGCCATCTCTTTGAAAGTCTTCTCTCCCGCCCCAGATGTGTGTTTATTAAACCATGCTTCTTATGATAAAGTATAAAGTGAGTGGTTACAGAAAGGTTACAACCTATATAAATAAAAATTAATAGGAGATTCAGAAGGTGGAAAAGAGGCCAAAGAACTACGTTTCGGAAAAGGGATTGTGTGAGAATTTATAAGGAAAGAAAACGACGAGTTTAATGAACATACATCTGGGGCGGGAGAGAAGAGTTTCAAAGAGATGGCGGCGACTAAAGAATAACAGTGGACACAGGTAGTAAGACGGGAGGAGTTCTCTCAGTTCATTGCAGCTGGAAGTGACGATGGGTCAGCTAAATAATAATATAAATTAACTGTCCAAAGTTTCAGTCGAATCCTATACGGAGGAGGTCTGCATCTTATAAACATGTTACCTACAATGCATTTACGGGTCTGGCACGGTATAAAGAATTTCAAGAGAAAGGTTGTCATACAATAAATTTTGGGGCCACAACTCTTTCTAATTATATTTTTAAATTTTAAAACAGGAAATATAGGAATACCGCTAAAGAACAAAGTGCAATTTTGTGTCTCTGCGTATAAATGTATCAATTTCAGAGAAAAAAAACATTAGTCTTTTAGCCGATATGTTACTGAACATCAAGAAATGTCGAAATGTCCATTGTAATTTGTTGCATGTCATTTTGTATTTTAGTCAATTAAAATACAAAATAACATGAAACAAATTTAAATGTAAATTTCGACATTTCTTGATGTTCACTAACATAACGGAATTATTATGTTGTTGACATTTCTTGAAGTTGAAGAATGATTCCATTTCAATTTATTTTATGAGAACGAGGGTTGGTACCTAATGGCTTTAGCCATTTGTAGTATAGCCTAAGAATGATAAAAAATAAATGAAACAAAATAGGCTGATTTCATTATCCTACCTATACGCGACTTTAACTCAAAATCGGAGAAGCTCGAAAATAGCTAGATTCTAACCGAAACTAGTTGCAAAGTGTAACTAAAGTCTGATAAAAATAAACAAAGTAAAAATTGTTTTATTTTATTTATCAGTTAATCTATATATATATATATATATATATATATATATATATATATATATATATAATTGTACTAGCTCCATAACATTACAACAATGTTTGGAGCCACTACAGTCTAAGAAAAAAGTTTTGAATAAATCGCAAAGAGTAGTTTTTAGTGAAATGTTAACCATTTTAATTGTATATGACATCAACCATTTATCACCTATTTCAGTGCATTCGATAATACGTGGGCTCAAAGCGGATTCGTTACCTTTTACGAAGTAGTTGCAGTGGGTGGCGTTATATTTATTATAAGCATCTATTCGTTGTTATGCAATGTAACAAAGACAAGAAATGTCGCATTTTCTTGTAAAAAAATGCTCTATCATTAAAGATTTAAAATTATACAGTATTAATACCAATGTGATGTGATAAATTGTGAAAACTTATGAATAATCCTTATATTTCGCAGTTCTGCATATAAATGTTGCCAAAAAAACATATCGTTTATTAATGAAAATTATGTGGTTGTAAGTTAAAATGTGTAATCTGATCATGGGCACAGCTATTAAAAATGAATGAAGATCTGGGCTAAGCTAAGACGCTAGCGTTGAACTGGCACGGTTGAAAAATATGCGTTGCTGCCATATGTTACTAGATTGGAATTAAAGGACATATACATCAATTACATTTTTAATGATTTTTCATTTGAATGTGAAATGAAAAATAAATTCTGCAGTACTAGGATTAGGAAAGAAATACACACCATTCCCATAGGAACTTTGTGAAAAAAGGAAAGTAATCGTGCAAAAATAAATTAATGGAAAAACGTCACCGAAAACTTTTTTTGATTTAAAAACATTCCCACCAAATTCAAATTCATTATTTTCTTTATTTCATTATATGTGCCAGTGATTATGATTATGAGTCATATATTTTACTTTTAGGGATTTTTAAAGGTCTGACTATACCAGTGATCTTCAAAGTGTCAAAGTGTATACGTGTATAAGGCGGTCGCAGTTAAAAAAAATTGAGAAACTCTATTCTATATATATATATATATATATATATATATATATATATATATATATATATCTATATATATATATATATATATATATATATATATATATATATATATTTACCCTTGCTGAGGAATAAATATCGTATTGTAAATTTCTGTTTATAGATTATAAGGAGATGACAATTTTAAAGCTCGAAATGACTTCGTCCACTGTCAAAATAAACATTCCATAATTTTTTTAATGACGAAAGAAAATTTGAAATGTAATACGAATTAACAGATAAACTTTTTTTTTAGAATCTTGGCTTATAATCTGATCACCGCCACATATGTTAAAAAATTAAATTATTCTATAACAAAAATTGACTAACGAAGAAGTACTAGGGCGACTGAACAAAAGCAAAGAACTAATGACAACAAACAAAAAAGGAAGCTACAATGGGGGCGAATGCTATGAAATCCTGCGTCTAATCATGGAGGGCAAGATCGAGGGTAAAAGATCGGTAGCAAGACGGTAAGATATTGGTATGGAAAAACATCAGTCAAAAGCAGCTGCTTCACGTGTAATCATCATAAATTAGATCGCCAACCTCTGATAGGAGACAGCGCCACAAGAATAATATTTCATTGAATATTGCATTTAGTTCAGTCGATTTTTCAAAAAATTAATACGAGATTATTTTCTGGCAAAAAAAGAATTATTCGGAAATTAGTATTAAGAATATGTATATAAAAATCCCATTGAAAACTAATGTAAAATTCGAGGACAACCAGGGGAAGAGAGATTTTGAGAGTGTATGTGACAGGAAAACTGAGGAGATTCAGAGGGTGGAAAGGAGGCCATAGGATTACGTATTGGAGATGCGGTTGTGGGAGATTTTGAAGGGAAGGAAATCATCGCGGAAGGAGCTGGAAGTTTCATTTGACACCAAGAATTGGGAAAAGAGGCGGGAAAGACAAATTAAAGACAGAAGCATACAAAAGGTTCCCTGTGGTATAGAGAGACAGCTGCAGTTAATCAATAGGGGGTGAATTGGAGCGGTGGAGATGGCGGAACTGTAGAGCGTGGATGTGGTAGTTCCTGTGCAAAAAGGGTGAGTAGCCTCGGAACTGAACAACTATAAAAGAATCACGTTATTTAGTGCCGGATACAAAATATTCTCTAAGCCCTCTCCTGTTTAATCTCTACGCAAGCGAGTTGGATTAGGTGTTAGGTGACAAAGGAAGCGGGAGAGGTTGTGGTATGGAAGAACCAAGATATGAATGTTAGCATATACGGATGATGTAGTGATTTTGGCCAAGAAAGTGGAAGAGATGTTACGTTGATAAGAGGTTGGGTTCAGAAAGCTTTTTGTGTGGAAGCAAGCAAAGGCAAGAATGGCTTGGAGGATGGTGAACAGAAAATGGGAAAGGTGGTGAGATGGTGGGATGGTAATCTAGCAATAGCGTGTAAGCTCTGCAATGCGTGTGTGAAACCAATATTGTTGTATGGTGTGGATGTGTGGGAATTGCGAGAATCAGATATAGTCGAAAGAGAAAAAGACTGGTTTATGAAGTATCTGCTAGGACTCCACATACCATCATACCACATACTCCAACTAATCGGATGAGTATGTGGTGAATGGGTAGTGAAGTTTGAGGAAAGATTGCATGAGTTGTGAGAAGAGATACTGGTGCGGGGTGGTGTCGATGAGATGTAAGAATATATTTTAGTTGTCGCACATTGCCCTGAACGAATGAAGAAAATATAGAGGAAGGATATATGACAAAGTTGGCATATATGTAAGTGTGGATGCAGGAAAAACTGAGAGGATTGGGAAGTCTACAAAATGAAGTCAGGGAGACAATGAGAGATGTTAAGTGGCAAGAAAGGCAGGTGAAAATGACTGACCAGCTGATACAGTCCTAGTTATGTGATGTAGCAAGTATAAGGGAAACTTCTGAGATACACAACTAGTATAGTGTGGAGTAGGAAGGACAATGTATGTATGGTTAGAGCGAGGTGTGGTTGAGAAAAGAGAGGAAGAAAAGTGTGTAGTAAGGGGAATGACACATGGTGGCATCTAAGTAACGAATATGAGGTTCACGCCCTCATATTCGTTACTTAGATGCCAACATCTGTCATTCCCCTTACTACACACATTTCTTCCTCTCTTTTCTCCGCCGAGTCGGTGGAGGATTGCAGAAAGGTGAGTGAATTGTTAAGAGAGGATGGGAAATGCGTGTAAATCAACAAAAGGCTGGCTAGGGAAAGAAAGTGAGCGAGGGAGAGCGAGGAGCGCTATTTTTCAAGTTTAATGGTTATATTGCACTTTTTACATTCCGAATACAGCTTTGCTTGTATTGTCGCGAAAAATGTCCAATTGCTATGTTTGACTTTACGTTTCATGACTAATACGGATCTCGTCCAAATTTGGAAATTAGCTGAAACAGCCAGCTATGTAATCGCGTGGAAATTTTAGCAACATCGGTCCACTAATAGAGAAACAAAAAGAAGAACGCGTCGCGCAGAGAACAAGTGGAGCCCACACCAGAGCCCTGTCCGTTTGACTATTACTAGTGACTAGTAGTGATACATGCTGACGTCACCCTGTACTATTAGTATGAGTGTGACTACCAGTCACTAGTAGTATCCAAACGGACAGGGCCCAGATTTTTCGATAATATGTTGTGTTGAATTTACATTTTGTGTGTATGGTTATGCCAAATAAAGGTGGTTTTTGATTTATTTTTTTGTTGGAAAATAATAAATATTGAAAAATTTAGAAAATGTTGATTGATGAAAAAATTATTTTAATTAAAACGATACGATTTAAATTTGTTTGATATTAATTCCTTCATTTAAGGTATTACTGAGCCCATGATTTATTATTATTATTATTAGGTTTCGAAAGCTCAATAGCGAGGGCGGTGCTGTTACTGAGACGAACCGGATGAGCATGCAGTGCGAGTGGTGTGAGAGGGTTTTGAAGTTAAAAATTACAGGAGTTGGACGAGGAAAAACTGGTGCAGGGGGGTTTTCAGATGAGGTGTAGGCGTGTTTATAGATATATAATTTCGAACCAAATAAAAAATATTAATACAATTTTCTTTTAAAATAAAAGTTACATGCTAAATTATAAAAGTGATAAATACCATAAAAATACCAAAACCGTGGTGTCAAAAATGAGATCGTTCCAAAAGGGTTTTAATACAAAAATGTATACAATTTGATTGACAATATGATCTAAATGGCGAAAAATATCGAAATTGTGTCAAATTGAAACTTGAATTTTGAAAATTGTATTGTGTACGTGAAAGTTGTTATTGGTGTAATTTTCTAGGTACTTTCATTTATTTTTTGTTAAATTACAATGAAAAAGATACAGATATGGACAAAGGTTGGCAATTAAGCTAAATAAATTTTCATATTAGCTGTGTTTGGTGTCATTTTGTAGGTGTTTTAATACAATACAAATAAAAAATTTAAAAAAAATAATGTAATAAAACATGTTTGGGCATAGAATGTCTATAATCTTTAAAAGAAGATATCTTTAATCAATTCAATAATAATTAAGCATTAAATTATTTTCTTTATAATTAATAAATATTATGAAAAAAAAAAGACCTTTATTTGGCATATCAGCCCAACCCTTCAATTTTACACAAATTCCAGCCGAAATAAAACAATACTTTCACAGAAAGAAATAAAAAAGAAACCAAAAAAATACAAATTAACATAATTTTTCTAACCACTAAAATAAACCCCCTCTACCCTCGCCAATTTCCTTTCCCACGTCAGCCTCCTGCAGATTTTCACGCCTTTCTCATCCTCTCCTAACCATTCGTTCAGCTTTCTGCACTCTCCAACCCACTCTGCTTTCACTCCCTCACATTCTCTGCTAAGGTGCCACCACGTGTCCCCTTCCTACACAGCGCACACGCGGTGTACCTCAGCCCCATCCGCACTTTTCTTCCTCGCTCTTCTGACCCACACCTCGCTCTTCCATACTTTGTCCTCTCTGCTCCACTCTCCCCTGGCTAAGTAGCTCGGGAGTTTCCCCTGTACTTGCCACTCTACGTAACCCGGGCTGTATGAGCTCTCAGCCATTCTCACTTGCCTTTCTTGCCACTCAATATCCCTCAATCTCTCCCTTATCTCAGTTCCTAGGCTACCCCTATCTCTCAACTTTTTCTCTACCCACACCTCAGACGTACCCACTCTTTCATACATCTTTTCTATCCTTCCTCCATCTACTCTCTGTTCTACTCTTACACCTCATCCATACCTCCCGTACCAGTCTTTCCTCGCCCAAATCCTGCAATCTTTCCTCAAACTTCACAACCCTCACACACGACTCCCACCACATACTCATACGACTTGTCTCCTGCAACAGCACTGCCCTAGGTGTCGACCTTTCGAGCCCTAGCAGATTCTTCAGGAACCAGGAATACTTTCGATATATTCTATTTATCGAGATTCTTAATATAATTTATTAATTTTACGTTTATATCTGTCGCTATTTAAACCTAGCACGAATAAAAATAAAATTAATATTTGAAAAAGAATATATAATGCCAGTCTCATTCCATAGATTATTTTGAATAACTGAATAAAAACCAAAACATAACATATTTTCTCAAAAAGAAAGAACGCGGAATAAAAAAATGTAAGCAGTTTCAAATACAAACACTAGTTTATCTTACGACTGTATATAAGAATATAAATCTAGAAATATAGCAAAAAATAATACGAAGCATACATTTATAAATCATAAATTCTGATTTATTTGAATTTTAAAAATTAGTTAGTATTCCACCTACTGTCTAAATAATAACTCGTAATTTCCAAATAAATAGAAAAAAATATATAAATCGGAAATTTAATCGTACAAAAAAAATATTTGAAAGAGGATATATAATGCTAATCTAATTCCATAGATTATTTTGATCTGAATAAAACCCCATAACATATTTTTTCAAAAAAAAAAAGAACGCGGAAAAAAAAATTTAAGATGTTTCAAATACAAACAATAGTTTATTTCACGACTGAATAAAAGAATACAAACCTAGAAATATAACAAAAATAATACGAAGCATACATTTATAAATCATAAATTCTGATTTATTAAGAATTTTGAGAATTAGTTCATATTCCACGTACTGTCGAAATAATAAATAAAATAAAATATTATAAATAAGAAATTCTGATTTATTACGAATTTAAAAAATACTTTCATGTTCCACCTACTGCCTAAATCCAATTAAATAGACAACATTCAAGTTCCTATCAGTACTGAAATTAGTAGGGCTTAGTAATTTTTATCTGAATGTTGTATTGACTTATGTAAATATAATACAGTAATAACATTATTATTATTATAAAGTTATGAAGCATTTACATAGGAACCAAATAAAGATTTAGTCACTTTCGTGCCCATATATAAACATACATAAACTAAGAAAGTAATATTACATATTTGTTTAAAGGGAGTGAAAGCATGCAATTTCAATTTTAAAATCGATTGCTACTATTGCGAAAGTTATAATCTCAACATCTATATCAAACACCTAGTACAAATCACAACACAATTTGTTATTTATAAATCTCAAAGCGTTAAATTGCTGGTAGAATAAACATATTACTCAACCACGCGCTGCAAACTTCAAATACACGAAATAAATAGTTCGCATTGTTGGTATATTCCATCGAAAAAAAACTCTAAACAAGAAAGAAAAACAACATAATTTTGCGACGAGCGGCCGTATTTTTATTTCGATATATAAAACATATTTCTGATGTCGTGCTCGAAAATAGCGCGGTGTTACGTTATGCCACCGAGCGTCAAGCAGAAAATTAAAGAAATAACTGAAAATAGTAAAGGCTGTCCTACTTAAACCAGTTCCGGTTGCGTTAGACAAATATTATTTTGTTCTCGACAGACATATATGCTGCTTCTTTTTGCCTAAATGCTGCTTATTGTTTATAAAGATGTAACGCGTGTGTAATGTTTACAGTAATATCATTAAGGCAAACGTGGTCGTAAATTTAATTCTTTTGTAAGCTTCCTCTTTGTTATGCATTATCCGTTTAATACTAAGTGTTATTAAATTAATAATGATATTAGTTAATGTGAATTGTACTGTTATTAATAATTATTTCTTAGTTAACAGACCTTGGGCTTCGATTTCACAGGGTTTTAAGTTTGTAAAAGACATTTTAGTTGATTTTTTTATGGTTGGCATTGTGTTATAAAATAAATTGATGTTTGTTTTTTATGGAAATTATTATTTCTTCTATTTATATTATATATTATTCTTTCTATTTAAATATCGCCAATCTTTTGACTTTTCTCCACATAAAGAAAGTCTTAACTTAATTTCACAAGGATATTTAATATGTAAAAACCCGTAAAAATACCATCCTCGATGGGATTCGAACCTGCGACCCCCACTTTTCAACTGAGAGCACGAAATATATAATTTGAGGGAAAACATGTCAATGTGATACATTTCTATTTCTAGACATTCCGCTCTCATCAGTTCTTCCTTAGCATTCCTGTTTTTTTTCGTATTTGTTTATTTAGTTCTTTGTATGTTTCTTGGCCCTTTCCTTTAAGCATCCTTCTATCATTCATCATTTTTAAAATGTCGTTTGTCAACCATTCTTTATGTTTTTCTCGTCTCTTTTTTGGTACGTGTTCTTTAATTATATCACAAAGTACGTTTCTGATGTTTTCCTATTGCTGCACTACACTGAGATCTCCTGTGTTTATTGTTTCAAAGGTTTTGATTACCGAGTTGGTTATGAGTGTTTTATGAACCTTTGTTAAGTCGTATATAGGGTCTGATGCTTGTTGTTTCTTTTTTATCTTTTTAAGTCTCGTCTTAAATGATGCCACAGGAGGATTGTGATCAGAGTTTGCATCTGCTCCCGGATATGTTTTTGCAGATTTTATGCTGTTTCGAAATCTCTGATTGATAGTTATGTAATCGATTTGGTTTCCGACTACTTTTTGAGTTGTATTTGCTGGTGATGTCCAAGTATATAGACGCCTCTGTGGAAGTTTATAAAACGTATTTGTTATAACAAGTTCTTTTTCTCTACAGAATTGGACGAATCTATCTTCACTGTCGTTCCGTGACCCAAGTCCATAAGATCCGACTATCTTGTCTTCTTTTCCTTGTCCAACCTTAGCATTGAGATCTCCTATTACCAGTGTAATATCGTTTTTCTTGGTTAATTTTGGGACATGCTCTATCTGTTCATATAGTTCTTCTACCTCTGTATCGTCCTTGCCTGTAGTTGGAAAGTAGACTTGTATGATGTTCATGTTAAATGGTTTTGCTTCCAGTTGAACCATTATGACTCTATCTGATTGGAATATTACATTTTTTACTGAGCTTTTGACTTCTCGGGTTACTATGATGGCTACCCCATTTCGAATTTATTTGTCATCGTTACCAGCGTAGTATATAAAGTAATCAAGTACTGTACTACACCCCGAGCCCTTCCAACGCATCTCACTTATGCCCATGATTTCCACCTTCATCCTATTCATTTCTTATACAATGTTGTGGATCTTTCCATCTTCATATGCACTTCGCACATTCCATCTGCCTATTCCTATTGATATGATCTTTTTCGTTGTGTTTTCATGCTGTAGTGTACTGTTCTTCTTTATTTTGCACTCGGCGATTCTTTGGACCCTTGTCCCATTTAAGGGACGCGGATACACGGGGCCATTTTTTGTTTTGTGCTTCATAATGATGATTGTACTAGGGATATCTTAGAGACTTTTAATGCGGTAGTTTCCCGTTTCTTTCCGCATCTCCACGCCGTTGGCCAGTTTGTCGGTTCATCCGCCTTTGGGAGTGATTTCTCACTCCCGGAGCAAGGAGTTACCCCACTCCTGCCAGCTCTTCCACCCGAAGCTGTTGGCTGGCAAGAGGGACTACTTATACCGGTAGTTATTCGGTCGACAGAGCCTCGTTGGTTATCTGGCAGGGTGTACCACGTGCAGGTGAGGTTGTCCTTTGGGTTGACATATCAGTGTCATCACCCCCCTTACACTTTTATTTATCCTTTAAAATATTTTTATTTATACATTTCTTCATAAATGATGTGCTCTGTCCTCATTAGCTTTTTTGACTATTAATTTTAAATAAACTTATATGTATTAATGGGGTTTCCAATATGTTACTTAATAAATAATTAAATGAATAAATTTGGTTTTTACAGTACTTTCTAACACTGAGAGTCAATAATAGCGTGGAACTTGCCAGTTATTTTATAACATCCTGTAGTCAGATCCTTGGCTAAGTTACAAAAAATTAAAACCTGCTTGTCCCCAAAGATACACGTAAAAACCAATAAAACTAACAAAAAAGTAATAATTAAGATTTGTTTTTGGGCACTTGAATAAATTTCACTATTGACCACTGGCTTTCAGAATGATTTTTCAAATTAAAAACGCATACAATAGGTAATATTCAATAAATATTTTATAAAATCAGTTACAAGTTATGGATTACAATAATAGGATGTACTTTATTTAGCCTATAGATATATAAAACGTACATAAAAAAAATGATGGAGGCGAATATTCAAGTTTTATTTAGTAGGTAAAATAAATGTTCTTAAAAAAGGTAGAACTAACCCCCTAGAAGGAAAGTTAAGCGCCATCTGACAGCACCACATCAATTAGCAATGCAGACCCATATGGTAATAACCATCAACATGCTCGTGTCATCAGGATCACCGGGTAGTGCCCTCTAGGGAATAATATTCCAACAGAGTGCTTGAGATATTAGCACAAGGCCAACCGTGTTTTTATATATGTTTTATAAATGTTCTTAATTTTAGTTTTCCAGTTCACATTATGATTATCTGTCTCTCTCTTTTTCTATAAATATTTTAAGGGCGTACTTTTTTGTGCGGCAGCTACTTTGGTAGTAGTTTTTATTTCTGTGTTAACACATTTCGATATTTTTTTAAATTGCTAAGCATCACTTGATAATTTCACGAAACAAAACAATGGGTCTTTATGTAAATTATATCTTAGCACTTTTAATAATTGCCAGACTGAATATTTTAATACATTTTAAATTTTATCGCACCTATAAACTATAATTAAGACAACAACAAGTAGAAACATCAAATATAGATGATCTAAAAACCAGTTGAAAATCTGCCAGAATGCTTAATTCGCATAACAAAATTATTTATTAGCCACACTTTACAATTACTATTTATTGATACTTACGCAAGTGCAGACGAATCGGTAAATTATTACCACTTATTTTTGGAAGTCTCACGCATTTTGTTTTGCAACTTTCGCATTTTTGGAACATATGCGTTATTTTGAGAAGAGCGTGTGATGTGATAATTGCTCTAGCGCTTGGTGGTCTCACCCTCACATTACTCTTATGTGTTATTTTATAAATGACTCGCCTATATATTACATATTAACTTTAAAACAATTAACTATATTAAAAATGTATTAATAATAATAATATAGTTTGTTGTCCACCAGGTCAAAATTAAATTAAGGACATCAAACATGTTTAAAATGTTCATTATTCTAAAATATTATTTTTCGTGTAAGGTATAATAATGATAGAATGAGGAAAATACTAAGTATACTTAGTTTAGTATACATAATACAAATATGTCATGAATACTGTCAGTCTTAGTATTTGCTTCAATCCTCGTTTTATATTTATCAAGTAATCAATTATCTGGATAAACATTAGTATTTTCCTCATTCTATTATTATTATACCTTACACGATAAATAATATTTTAGAATAATGAACATTTTAAACATGTTAATGTACAGCAATACTGTCATTATTCTAAAATATTGACAGTATTATTGATGGTGTCAGGTAGGCACCTGACACCATCAATAATCTAATAATTATCTGTCAAGCCATTGTTATATAATTGCGACATACAAACAGTGTGCAAAAGCAGAGCTGAGTATACATGCACAATGAGGATCATTACTAAGTGAAACTATAGACTCAATACAACTCTAGTAATTTAAGTTAGAATAGAACTCATCCTTCTAATCAGAAAAAAAATTACAATTCGTCGAAAATACATTTTTGGTATAACACTGTAAAGTTGTGATTTAAGATGTAGGAATACTAAATAACTACAACTCGAGCAGCTTTAATAAAATTAGTTAATATAATATATAATACAAATAAGTGTATATGATTTTTTTTAAATTCGTTAAAACACTATGAATTTTCTATAATTCAAACAATTTAACTTTTCATTACGGCTATTCTGTTATTTTAATGATCCCCATCAGACGACAAGAATTTCACCTAGTAATAAATATACAATAACACTACACATTAAAACAAGGGTTATTAAATAATTAAGTAATATAGAATTACAATTGTTTATGTACATTGGAATATACTATAGAATGAAAACTATTCACAACTATAGCTGTTTTCTTATTCGGAGTTACAAAATGTTTGTGAAATGTGCATATGATATCGTACTTTGTTTATTAAAGTTTACTATTTAATATTTTACCACCTCGTTAAACAATTGTCTCATTTTAAAATCGTTTGTTTACAGCAAAACTTGGATGCCTCTCAAGAAATCTATAGATATATTCAAGACCGCATTTCCCGAAGCATCCACTACTGTATTTATAATACAGAAAATTACAGGCTTTTAAAATGTATGTAACAAAATAGTAGTCGTAAGACATGCAAATGATTATTACTTCCTCTGAATGCTGCTAGTTGAATGCATCCCAATAATTATAAATCATTTCACAGAATAACGTTTGCTGTGTATACGAGCGTCCGTTTGTATGCGAAAATCAGTATTTATAGATTTTTTAATTATATTTTTTGACGCACTCTCGCAAGGTTTATCTCAATAAAATCTAATTTGAGAATAGGCGCTGCAACACAATAAATCAATCGTCGGAATGATCGCATTGTTATAATACACATGTGATTCAGGAAGAGAAACAAAATTTAAAGCTACACTTTAACACAACAGCTGTATCTCTATAACCCTTAATAATTGGACACATGTTTATATGAAGTTTTTTATTTAAAATCTATATTACTGATATTACCACCTTCTAATATATTTTACATTCCTTCTGAAACACCCTGTATTATGATATAGGTCACATAAGGAAATTTCCGAGAAAAATCATTTAATATGTAAGAGAAAAAAAAACATGAAACGCGCAATAATATTTATATATAATGTACATTTTTCTGCAACATCATGATCCCATAATTTCGATTATGAAATAATTGACATTTCGTCGTCTAAGCAGCAACACCACACATATAAAATTTTCTTTGAGGTTGACAGGAGAGAGAAAAGCGGATTATAAAATGTTTATTGGAGTAATTAAATTTCTGCGGGTTCAAATAAATAAAATATAAGCAATACAAGTTTATAAAAAAAATAAATAAAAGTTTATAACTTGTCAGAGTAAAATAACTGCAATAAATAATCAGTTTTTAAGTTTTTGTCAGAATAAAATTAAAGTTTATAAATTGTTGTCAGAGTAAAATAACTGCAATAAACATTTCATAATCAGTTTTTCTCTCTCCTGTCAACCTCAACTGAAAGTTGCTTAGGCGACGATTTGTAATATAATTTTAACACACAGGGAGGAAGATTTACAACATACAAATTGTAGACAATATTTCTTAAAAATATCTCGTCTCGCTAGTTATAACTATCTTAATTATAAATTTTCTTTCCAACATAAATATAGAACAAAACGAATCATATCATTGTTCATATACAATTTTGATTGTAGACATTTAGCTTACTATATAAAAGGCACCTCACACGGTCAATAATACTGTCAATCCTAGTACTGTCAATATTTGCTTCAATCCTCCTTTTATATATTTCAAGTAATCCATTATTCGGATTAAAGATCAGTATTTGCTTCATTAGAAGAATGAACATTTTAAACATATTATCGTACAGTAATACTGTCATTGTTTTAAAATATTGACAGTAATATTGATCGTGTAAGGCCCAAATCACACATAAGCGGCGCCTGTGCAATGTCGCGCCTGCGCCTCGCCTGCGCCGTGCCTGCGCTCGACGCCGCTTATGTGTGAATTGGGCCTTAGGTGTGTACAAATGTCAAACATAAACACCTAGAATAGCTCTTATAATTAAAGTTTTAATGGCACTTTTTAAAATTATTTAGTGTTTCCAAGAGACAGAAATTAAAAGAATTACATTTCCTAGATAACATATTTATTGTTGCTACAACTACTAATACTTATGGTTTCAATAACTATTTATAAATGTATGGAACGTTAGCGAATACAGGAGTAGATCACAGAGCTAATAAATCATTATGTATATTAATTTTGTCATCATATTTATTAAAAGGTTTTTCCAGTCTTGATCGGTTATTGTGAACGTTTTAATAAACATACTGGTATTTTTTGATATAAATAAATTTAAAAACCAAACGTTTAAAAATACGACAACAAACCGTATGACAATGACCCATTTCCCCTCAAATAAACCACAAAAAGTTGCTTTACCTAATTACAAAACTTTCCTTATGGGTTTTTCCAATTTACGCAAACACTTGTAAAAACCATCTCGACGTAAACTGATTTCAGATAAGAACTTGTTTAAATAGAACCGTATTTTGTGCTGTTTCATTTTCCGTTCTGCATAACGTGCAATATTCACATTTTTATTATTTACGCATGACATTTTATATATTTATGGGCGTATTATTACACGTCCGCGGATGATTAATTAGTTTTCCAAACGCAAACGGTGCAAATAATAATGTGTTCATGGTCATTAGCACCCACGAGTCCCAATTTCTACTTTTATCTAGCTAAAAATAAAAAATATACACATCGCGGTAAGATTTATTTGCGTGTAAATAATTAAAGTGTGTGTTTGAAAATATCCTACTAATGTGATAGTATACGGGATATGAGTTATGGGAATCCAAAATAATCATAGTCTTATTTGTTTTAACATTAACTGATGACTTTGCTGATAATACATACTCATAATATTGTAATTATATTATAAACCCGCGCAAGCTTGTCCCAAGGCAGGTGAAGAAAAGGGGAGCTATAACAAGTTCATTATTAAAAAATATAGGGTTCTTCTGGCCCGGATGATAGCACCCTGTAAGGACCCCGCTTATGGTAACGGGGAAAATGCTGACTAGCAGGAAGATCTTGGAACACCAAAGACTAGAGAAGTGTTTCTTAAACTTTTTGGTCTGTGACCCCCTTTTGCGTTTGAAAATTTCAAAGGACCCTGCGAAGACCCATTCTTGACAGGGTTCTGTGTAGAAAAATGTTCCGAATGATCATTACTGGTCTCGAAGAAGGAAAACCTTAACTACAAATCACCCAGCTGCTCAGTGAATCGGGGATGTAGGCGAAGGGCCTGTGATTCATCACTAATACAAAAATACACATTGCATCAAGCCTCGAAACTCGGATATAGTATGACATCAAATGCAATGGAAATCGGAAATGAATTTAGAAACATGGAATGATGCCCAAGGATGCAAACGGAAATATCCTTAGAGAAATAGAAAAACTGTACTTAGACTGCATAGTACTGACCGAAACAAAGAAGAAGGGCTCCGGTAGTGAAAAATGTAACTACTGCATGTACAAATGTACAAAGCGGGCTTCCCAAAAGTGCACGGGCCCCAAAAGAGGTGTATATATAAATATATATATATATATATATATATATATATATATATATATATATATATATAGATTAGAGGGAGAATGTTGGGATTGCGGCGACTAGGGCTGAAGGAAACCTCTTCTCTTTATATCGATATTTCGCTCAGACTCCAGAGCTTCATCAGGATTTACTAAATATATATATATATATATATATATATATATATATATATATATATATATATTACATGAAATTTCGGTTTACTATATTTTTTCTTATTAATTAATAAAATATAGTAAACCTAAATTTAATAATGTACCTACGGTTTTTATCCTCTGCTCACTTATATTAACAATCAGGAATAAAATGTGCGCTGAACATTTATATGATATTTAATTTATAACCTTCCACTGTCAGGGCCGTACCTAGGCAGGGACAACAGGTGCACGTGCCCAGGGCCCAGGCGGAAGAGGGGCGCAATAAAGGCCACAAAAGATCGAAAAAAGTCGCATTATATTTAAAATCTGTATGCGTTTCAATAACTTTTTGATAACCTATCCTGTCGAGAGCTAATTGAAAACCTGAAATCTGCAACTTCCCTAGGTATATTATAGACCAATAGTATTATTATTTGTTATTAGAACAATTAAAAACAATTACAATAATAAATATAACACACATCAAAATTATAAATAATTTTAAGCAATTTAAAAATGCAATATTCAAAATTCTTATAGAATGTGAACCATATTCCCTGGAGGAATACTTTAATGAAGTTAAAAATATTATGTAATCACCACCTTTTTTTGTTGACAATATTTCAATGTATGATATATAATGTACTATTATATATGTATTGTATGCATTTGAAATAAATTTCTATTCTATTCCATTCTATTCTATTCCATTCTATTCTATAAAGATTAGTTTTTGTACGCTTGTTATTTATTAATTATATATTATATTCCTTTTCAAATAAAGAGTTAATCTGAAGGAGTTAAACCCCATGGAGCACGGATGGGGCACGCCCTCTCCTGTCTTAAAAACCACAAGAAATGTACACGTAAATTTAAAAATTGTTGGTAGAAATCACTGCAAATTTGTTTTTTTTTGTTGTACTAAAGGTTAAAACTATTATTTTGGGGAAATAAGTAGCTTTATTTAATTAATAATATTTAGTGTAGTGGGGCCCAGTGATGAGGTCTTGCCCAGGGCCCTAAAAACGCCCACAATATATCAATATTAAAATATGTCACACATCACAGTATTTCAAAAAAGAATTCTAATCATGATAGCGATATGAAAAGATAATACATTATGAACGTCATAATATAACTAAAATCATTAATTTCAATTACTATTTTCAATAATTAGAGCTATTTAAAAATGATTCACTTAATAATCGATTTATCGTGTCACGACTTACGTTCGCGCTATTAACATTATGACTACAACCATCTGTTATAATTAAACACAACGCAAGGTGAATACACTGTTGATATTTATACATTGTAAAGGTGCTTACAACACGAAAAGTATATAAGAAATATTTTTTTAGTTTATATTAATGTGCAAAGCAAGCGATAAATGTTTAATAAAGTGTATATACTGCTCATTTATATAAATTTAATAGCAATTGTAAATTATATATTGATATGACGTAGTTACGATGCAGAATATTGAGTTTCGCAACATTAAATCTAAGTAACTTATTAAAGTGGCTTATTTTATGACATAAAATAGACACAACGAATCATTAAAAATGGGGAATATTTTTGAAAAATATCTTACTTACAGTTATAATCTAAAATAAAGGAGATAAATCAAACTGCTATATTTTTATCACTTTTATTATTGTTTAAAACAACTAGTTTCGTCTAATATCTAAGCATGATCAAGTTTTCAACATAGTAGTTTGATTCATCTCCTTTATAGAAAATGAATTACCACATATTAGACGCCACACCATTCAATCGCTTACAATTTAATTCTTTTGTCACAATAAACCATATTATGTTAAATAATCCTTGAAATTGAATTTTTTTTTATTCATTTATTTTATATCATCATTAAATCATACAATAATAACACATATATTATATATATATATATATATATATATATTTACATATTATTACATTATCGATATAAATATTCAAAAAAATAAAAATTCTTCCAGCTCTGACATTTTATTCTAACGTAGAATAAAATGAGTATGCAGTTACACCAAAATGTAAAAAATTAAATTAAAATAAATTTTATTAAATTTATAAAATACAACTGTATATATATGTGGTAACAAATTTATCTATATTGTGATTTATTAATCACAATATAGATAAATTTGTTACCACATATATATATATACAGTTGTTTTTTAAAAATAAAGTAATTGTTATGTTCCTTAATATTGATCGGTAGGGCATCGAATTGTTTAAAAATACTATATGACAGTGTTCTTTTCCTATTTGTTCTTATTTTATTAAGATGTGTATTTTGATTTATTATTTTATTAATTATTTGATATCACCATAAACACACCTTTAACAATTGAGTTATATTAGATACAAATTTGCTAGAATAGGAACCACCTATTACCTGAATTTGTTTGCTATCTCTTTTAATAATGTGCTGACTGATTTTGTCAAGTCCCATACAATGCATTTTAAAGAAATCATCATACTTTATATGGAAACGAAAGAAATTTATCATATATATATATATATATATATATATATATATATATATATATATGATAAATTTCTTTCGTTTCCATATAAAGTATGATGATTTCTTTAAAATGCATTGTATGGGATCAGATATTCTCGAAGTGGCGGTCGCGAAAAATATTTGGGGGCGCAGAAAAAGTTGATTACATATCATTCGTTATGTTTTTCTACACATACCCATTTTTCAGTGGGTCCTTTTAAAATGTTAAGTGCAAAAGGGGCTCGTGGACCATAAAGAGAAACGCTGATATACATAATTGTACATACACTAAATAATTTTAGTGACATAATAACACAGTCAAATCTAATAAATCAATAAATCGAATAAAACAGTAAATATAACTTAATAATAATGTATCTCACTTACCAACTGTTTTAATAATTTGATAATCATCAATTTCACAACCACTATCCTTATCGTCCTCGGAAGAATCTTCAGCGGTGCGCGTGGAGTCCAGGCTGTCGGTACTCTCCTGCCTGTTCCTGTATTTATCTGCCATTATGCGTGTTATTGTTTTTATTTTATTTTATGCACAGTCTTTAATCAGTCACTTATTATGCACTCGCAGGTGATGAGCGAAAGTCGTGTGTGAGCGTGTTTTGTTGCCGGCAACCGGAGAATGTAAACTGAGTTTGAAATTGTTTCAAAACGCGGGACAATCCCACTTTCAAATCAGGCGACGACGCGGATGGCGCGCGCACGGTTAGTGTTTTATTTTATCTGGCAGCAGTAGTCGCGCGTTTTATATCTAATCGTGGGTTTATTGTCTTGTAGTATACGAACGTGCGGAATGTTTAATGAATTGTATTTATATATTATAGTTGTCTACCGTTTCGGCTCTTGTGTTTAGATATAAAAACAAAAAGGAATTTTTTTCAAGATGGTTTCATAGACTTTAATAAACTACCTATTGAAATTTAAAATCCTGGAAATCTGAGGAGATTCAGAAGTAAATTAAGTGTATATGTTAAACAAATAAGTATGTGTAAATTAAACAAAAATTATATTATATTTAATGTGTATTTTGCATTTGAATTTTAGATCATTTGAAGAAGAAAAAAATGTAAATTATGTATTTTATATCAAATGTATATATAGTAGCACCAGTTGCTAATAAAGATCCATTATTATTACTATTATTATTATTATTATTATTATTATAGATAATACCAAAATAAATTCAATGTCAATAGGAAGGCTGTACAAAATATCTGAAATCATGGTAGGCCAATAAAGATTGTTAAATATACTAGTTAGCCTACACTGAAAGGTAAAAGGCAAATGGATAATATATATATATATATATATATATATATATATATATATATATATATATATATATATATATATATATATCCTGGAATTAGTTCGTACTGATCCTGCTAAAAGCACAAGCAGACTTATTGTTATAGGAAAAATTATCCGCCTGCTATAGGCAAGAATTATGGGCTATTCAGTAGGGGCAGCGTAGCGGTAAGCGAAGTAAAACTATGATAGAACATGGGTAATTATCTCTACCATAATTATCGCATAGCATTACTGCCCAATTCTGAACGTCTAATTTTTTATAGCCATGCAAAATATTGTTTACCGCTACCTTACCACTACCGCGCTTATTGTGAATGGCCGTACAATTACATACGTCGATTAACATAAATACCAAACGAAAAATCTATATAGTTTAATAAATCTAGAAAATTCGATACTAGTAATTTAAAAATGTATATCATATCATATCATATCATATCATATCATATCATATCATATCATATCATATCATATCATATCATATCATATCATATCATATCATATCATATCATATCATATCATATCATATCATATCATCTTAGGGCGCTGTCCCTAACATGGTTAACTCAGCAAAATAGCATTAAAAAATAGAAAATATGTACTTCTAGCTTCTGAAATTAATGCGATGTGGAACCAAAAGTAGCTGCAAATAATACCAATAATCTGTAGCATAAGTGGGGAATTCCATGATTCCTCAACCAAGATCGCAACTAAAAGTAATCCTTATTCGATCCCATCAAAATACAGCGATTTTGACGTCATGCAACAACAAAAAACTTCTATCGTTATAGTTATCAGCTTTTCTGCTGATAAAGGGAGGTCAGAGGAGTATAACAGAAACTCCCTGAAAAGCTGTGAACGGAAATTGTATTATATAATTAATAATTTGGCCCTCAAGGAGGTTTAAATTCTCGCTCCCCAATGCTCAGTACGAAACGGGCGGCGCTTCTAATCACTAAACCACTGAGCAGGGATATTCTATCTTCTATCTTCTATCTTCTATCTTCTATCTTCTATCTTCTATCTTCTATCTTCTATCTTCTATCTTCTATCTTCTATCTTCTATCTTCTATCTTCTATCTTCTATCTTCTATCTTCTATCTTCTATCTTCTATCTTCTATCTTCTATCTTCTATCTTCTATCTTCTATCTTCTATCTTCTATCTTCTATCTTCTGTCTTCTATCTTCTATCTTCTATCTTCTATTTTCTATCTTCTATCTTCTATCTTCTATCTTCTATCTTCTATCTTCTATCTTCTATCTTCTATCTTCTATCTTCTATCTTCTATCTTCTATCTTCTATCTTCTATCTTCTATCTTCTATCTTCTATCTTCTATCTTCTATCTTCTATCTTCTATCTTCTATCTTCTATCTTCTATCTTCTATCTTCTATCTTCTATCTTCTATCTTCTATCTTCTATCTTCTATCTTCTATCTTCTATCTTCTATCTTCTATCTTCTATCTTCTATCTTCTATCTTCTATCTTCTATCTTCTATCTTCTATCTTCTATCTTCTATCTTCTATCTTCTATCTTCTATCTTCTATCTTCTATCTTCTATCTTCTATCTTCTATCTTCTATCTTCTATCTTCTATCTTCTATCTTCTATCTTCTATCTTCTATCTTCTATCTTCTATCTTCTATCTTCTATCTTCTATCTTCTATCTTCTATCTTCTATCTTCTATCTTCTATCTTCTATCTTCTATCTTCTATCTTCTATCTTCTATCTTCTATCTTCTATCTTCTATCTTCTATCTTCTATCTTCTATCTTCTATCTTCTATCTTCTATCTTCTATCTTCTATCTTCTATCTTCTATCTTCTATCTTCTATCTTCTATCTTCTATCTTCTATCTTCTATCTTCTATCTTCTATCTTCTATCTTCTATCTTCTATCTTCTATCTTCTATCTTCTATCTTCTATCTTCTATCTTCTATCTTCTATCTTCTATCTTCTATCTTCTATCTTCTATCTTCTATCTTCTATCTTCTATCTTCTATCTTCTATCTTCTATCTTCTATCTTCTATCTTCTATCTTCTATCTTCTATCTTCTATCTTCTATCTTCTATCTTCTATCTTCTATCTTCTATCTTCTATCTTCTATCTTCTATCTTCTATCTTCTATCTTCTATCTTCTATCTTCTATCTTCTATCTTCTATCTTCTATCTTCTATCTTCTATCTTCTATCTTCTATCTTCTATCTTTTATCTTTTAAAAATCCTAATATATGTATTTCCTAAAACAAAAGACAAACATGATAAATTATAAAAGTGATAAAAATCGGTAAAAATACCAGTACTACCTTCCGTCCATTCAATATTGGGGCCGTCCCAGAAGCGGCATGGCACTGAAACTAATGTGGTTTGATTGGAAATATAGTCTAGATGGCGGGAAAAATGTCGAGATAGTTTCAAATTGTACCGGAAAAGCTACAGGGATTGGGAAATTATTGAAACACAAAATTATTGCCATAAAAAGTGTGCCAATTTGGCGGTAAAGTCGCAGAAGTGAAGAAAAATTAAATAAAAATTGTCCAATCAAGATGAATTTCAGCCTGTTGGATAGATAATTTTGTACCAAATGAAAAATCTCAATATATTTTTTCTCTAGAACAAAAGACAAACCCGTCACATGATAGATTATAAAAGTGATAAAAATTGGTAAACTTGCCAAAACTACCTTCCGTCCATTTAAAATTGGAGCTGTTCCAGAAGCGGCATGACACTGAATCCAATGTGGTTTGATTGGAAATATAGTCAAGATGGCGGGAAAATTGTGGAGATAGTTTCAAATTGTACCGGAAAAGCTACAGAGCTTGGCCAATTTTTGAAATTTTGAAGATTTTATTTCATGCTGAACGTCGTTTTTGATTTTATTTTGTAGGTCTTTCATTTCCAAAGAGAAAAACACAAAAATATTGTTATAAAAGTGTACCGCTGTAGCGGGAAAGCCGAAGAAGTGAAGAAAAATAAAATATATTTTGTCCAATCCAAATCAGCTTTAGCCTGTTAGATAGACAATTTTCAACCAAATAAAAAATCTAATAAAATTTCTTCCCCAAAACAAAGCAGGCTCGTCATATAAAATTAAAATATATTAAGTGAAGAAAAACATGCCAAAACTATTCTCCTTTGGGTTAAAATTGAGGCCGTCGCAGATGTATCCTGGCACTGAAACTTATGTCGTTTGATTGAAAATATAGTCGAGATGTCGGGGAAAGTGTCGAGACTGTTTCAAATTGAACCGGAGAAGCTACAGGCCTTAGCAAATTTTTTAAACTTCGAAAATTTTGTTTCCTCAATCCTCAATTTGTAGGTATTTTAATTCTAAAGAAAAGTTCACAAAAATATTGTTAAAAAAGGTGAAACATTTGGGCAGTTACAGCAGTTGGAAAAAAAATTAAACTAAGACAAATTTTGACAGACAGTTTGTTATAGTTTGTAGTATCTATAATTCCAAAGAAAAATAAAGTATAGGTATAGGTACTAGGATTATATTTTCTTTGGGTACTATTCAAGAAGTCTTAAATAATACTTGTTCTTCAATGAAATCAATCTTGAGCAGAAAACATATGCTACATAATTTTAAAAATCATTTCAAAAGACATTCTTGATTATTACGAATGTATAGGAATAATTCATAAGAATGTAAGCCTGCATTATTTATATAAATAATAAATGCAAGAAGCAACTTTATAAATCATAAATATCAATTTTCTTATGCTGGATTTCGATTTAATGCAATGTTTGAACAAAAAATAGAATAAATATTAGAAAATATAAAGAAAAGGAAGATTAAACAATGGAAATCCAATTAGTTCATAGTTCAGCTACTATCTAAAGAGAAAATGAGAAGTAGTGAGGGGCTTTTTAATTTTTGAAATATATATATATATATATATATATATATATATATATATATATATATATATATATAGCAAGTAGAATGACGGACTGTTATTGATATGGAGTGGATGACGGGTATAAGTCCAAAACGGGGAATACTGGAAACCAAGGGCAAGTGAACAAAATTAAAGCCAAGATTTTGTTTGGTTCCAGTTTATTAAGTTACGTGCCAACGTTTCGCTAGCCAGTGCCAGCATCTTCAGGGCCTGGAAGCAAGGAGACATGTTGAATAGTGGAGTCTCCTTATGTATCACAGATAACTGTAATACAATACATTACATTACATTACAATACATTACAATACAAATTTGATATAAATGAAACTTACATGTACATAAAGTTAATAAATGTAATATATGACGTTACACATCAAAATGCAAATCACTTAACACAATCTTGATTAAAAAACAACAGACTAGTTAAAATTCAGATTATTAAAAAGATTAAAAAAGGGGGAAAGAGAATAAAATGTTAAAAACTATTGTAAGTATAAAACTAGAAAGGAGGTAGGACTAGCAAAGTAACACGAAAAGGTCAAACAATTATTAAAAATAGTATCACATTTGGGCGGAAATATAAATTATTTGAATAACCAAGGAAATATGCAAACATTGTTACAAAAAGTAGAGATTGGTTGTAAACTAGGCAGGAATTTAACGATTCTGCAAAGAGAGCAAATAAATATAAATACTACTTAAGCCCTCTACGTCCTTTTTGAAATTCATTGTATTGCCTTGGTTAGTAGCGATGTGGCACATTTCCAAAAAATTGCGTTTGAAAGAGTTTTTTTCTTTGCATAAAACTTTTGCCTCGAGGAAATTGGCAACATGGTCATATGTGTTACAATGGTGGCTCAGACCAGTCGAATTTGGTTTTAGTCTGTAGTCGCTACGGTGTTGAGCGAGTCTTTTGCTAAGCTTCTGAGAAGTCTGTCCTACATAGAATAGGTCGTAATTTTGGCAGTTAATCGCATAAACCAAGTCTTGGCTTTGGAGAATAGGTAAGGGATCTTTAAGGCGGGTGAAAAAAGAGTTAACGGTACAGATTTTGTCATAGGCAACCCTGAGGTTAGGGTTGGGACCTCTCAATAGGCAAGACAACCCTTTAGAAAGACCCTCAATATAAGGTAACTTGCAAAACAGCACGCGGTCGTCAAAGTCCGACCTATGTAGGTCACCTTGGGAGAGATGATTGCCTATCTCGGCATGGCTGGTACGGAATATCAGTTTTTTTAAAAAGTGCGAAGGATACATGTTATTTTTAAAAATGGCAAACAATTTTCTCATGTTCTTGTTATGTAGTGATGGATGAGAAATACGAGTTATACGGTTTTTCATTGCCAATACTGTGTTAATTTTATATTGCAAAGGATAGTAAGAGCAAAAGGGGATGTATCTGCCCGAGCTAGTAGGTTTTATGTACCAGTCAAGTATAATATGGTTGTCAGGCATTCTGATCACCAAGGAGTCAAGGAAAGGTACTGTATTATTCTTTTCTCGTTCAGCTGTAAAGACCAAATGGCTATTAAATGAATTGAAGATGTTCAGGGTGTTGTCTATCTCTCCTGTTGGAACTGCACAAAGAATATCGTCCACATACTGGTATAAGAAAGGGAAAACAAAGTTAACATTGCTCTCACAAAAATGAAGACAGCTATTCATTACAAGCTCGGCTAGGCATGGACTAATAGGACCTCCCATAGGACAACCAATTATTTGCTGGTAATAGGTGTCCTTGAATATAAAAAAGGTGGAGTCGAATAAGAATTTGATTAAGTGGATAAATTCTTGTAGTGGAATAGCTGTATTGTCAGTGATAAGGTCAAAATTCTCAGTAATGATCTTAATAACAAGGTCGACTTGGATGTTGGTGAAAAGAGATATAACATCGAATGATACAATCTGAAAACCAGGAGGCAACTGAAAGTTGTTGATTTTTTCGGCAAACTTAAAAGAGTCTTTTATCCTGAACTTATTAAAGCTGACAAAGGACTGGCTGATGATATCTGCCAGATAGCTGGCAAGCTTCTTGGTGGGACAGTTGACGCAAGAGATTATAGGTCTGAGAGGTATGTTCTCTTTATGCACCTTTGGAACGCCATAGTAACGAGGGCAGGTCCCATTGTAGCATTTAAGCTGTTTGGCCACAGGCGACTCAATGAATCCTTTCTTAGAGAGTCCATCTATCAGCGAGTTAAGTCTCCTTTCTAGTCCTGGCATTGGATCCTTTTGTATTACCTTATATGTGGAGCGATCTTCTAGCAATGTATATGACTTATCCTCATATTCTTCCCTGTTCATGAGCACTGTAATGTATTGTAATGTAATGTAATGTATTGTACTACAGTTATCTGTGATACATAAGGAGACTCCACTATTCAACATGTCTCCTTGCTTCCAGGCCATGAAGATGCTGGCACTGGCTAGCGAAACGTTGGCACGTAACTTAATAAACTGGAACCAAACAAAATCTTGGCTTTAATTTTGTTCACTTGCCCTTGGTTTCCAGTATTCCCCGTTTTGGACTTATACCCGTCATCCACTCCATATATATATATATATATATATATATATATATATATATATATATATATATATATATATATATATGCACTTTTTCGGTAGTACACGCTTACTGGTTGACATTTTCTAATATTTTTTTCGCCAATGTTACTTTGGCTTTTTAGTGCGCACAAACTAACAGTTGCATTTTTTCTCAATGATGAATTCCATGTTCAGCGTTTTTCCGGATAGAAGATAGAAGATAGAAGATAGAAGATAGAAGATAGAAGATAGAAGATAGAAGATAGAAGATAGAAGATAGAAGATAGAAGATAGAAGATAGAAGATAGAAGATAGAAGATAGAAGATAGAAGATAGAAGATAGAAGATAGAAGATAGAAGATAGAAGATAGAAGATAGAAGATAGAAGATAGAAGATAGAAGATAGAAGATAGAAGATAGAAGATAGAAGATAGAAGATAGAAGATAGAAGATAGAAGATAGAAGATAGAAGATAGAAGATAGAAGATAGAAGATAGAAGATAGAAGATAGAAGATAGAAGATAGAAGATAGAAGATAGAAGATAGAAGATAGAAGATAGAAGATAGAAGATAGAAGATAGAAGATAGAAGATAGAAGATAGAAGATAGAAGATAGAAGATAGAAGATAGAAGATAGAAGATAGAAGATAGAAGATAGAAGATAGAAGATAGAAGATAGAAGATAGAAGATAGAAGATAGAAGATAGAAGATAGAAGATAGAAGATAGAAGATAGAAGATAGAAGATAGAAGATAGAAGATAGAAGATAGAAGATAGAAGATAGAAGATAGAAGATAGAAGATAGAAGATAGAAGATAGAAGATAGAAGATAGAAGATAGAAGATAGAAGATAGAAGATAGAAGATAGAAGATAGAAGATAGAAGATAGAAGATAGAAGATAGAAGATAGAAGATAGAAGATAGAAGATAGAAGATAGAAGATAGAAGATAGAAGATAGAAGATAGAAGATAGAAGATAGAAGATAGAAGATAGAAGATAGAAGATAGAAGATAGAAGATAGAAGATAGAAGATAGAAGATAGAAGATAGAAGATAGAAGATAGAAGATAGAAGATAGAAGATAGAAGATAGAAGATAGAAGATAGAAGATAGAAGATAGAAGATAGAAGATAGAAGATAGAAGATAGAAGATAGAAGATAGAAGATAGAAGATAGAAGATAGAAGATAGAAGATAGAAGATAGAAGATAGAAGATAGAAGATAGAAGATAGAAGATAGAAGATAGAAGATAGAAGATAGAAGATAGAAGATAGAAGATAGAAGATAGAAGATAGAAGATAGAAGATAGAAGATTTTGATATTGAATTCATTCATAATAAGAATGACAACTATATTTACGAGTTTATATAACAAATTATTTCAATTTAACGTAGGCTACTAAGTATACCAGTTACATTTTTGAAGTACAACATATGCAACTAAGTGTACAAATTAATATAGCATATTATTTTAATTTGACGTAGGCAACTAAATATACCAGTCAATACTATATATTTTTAAGTATACAATTGGCAACTAAGTATACAAGTTAATACATCATGCTCTTATTATTTGAATTGACTGTAAGCAACTAATGCCCATATTCATAAACGTCTGTTCAAATTAAGTTCCCATAGTTGCAAAATGAACCTTTAACTGATTTTAGGGTTGTCACCGATTAAATCCTTAACCGGCCGAAAACGGCAGATACCAATTTTCAAATTATTAAAATAATGGTGCAATTAAATAACCGACTATTAGTACTTCCCCATCGCCCGTTGTACATTTAACTAACATAACATAGTAATTCCCGAATCAACGGTAGCCATTTTGTAAGGATATACAAGTTAAATTAGGTTCTTCGTGTATTTACATTCGTATCTGTTTGGATCGAAATGATGAGCTTAACTCTTGATAAGTGAATAGGTATATATTAGAGCCTGTGAGAATGAAAGTGGCGTAAGTTACATTTAAGTTGTTCGGAAGGAATGGGTTTGCGGTTGATATATCTACAAATAGTAATAATAATAATAATAATAATAAAGTGGTTTTATTTCCTATTCAATTACAATTTCAAAACAGTTTGACATTAGAACAATACAACATTGAAAAATAAAACGGCGGTTTTCAGATGATTGTACATTATACAAGATTAATAATCTCAATCACATTTTTATTTATGAATAAATTGATTTCAAGTTGTAACTGCGCACGTCGATTTACATAAATATCATACACAGGCTCATTTTTTAACTGACAAACCAAAATGTTTTATGTCAGTTAAGAAAACATTGAAAACGACAGGAAATCTTAATCTCTATTATTATTTTATATATATATATATATATATATATATATATATATATATATATAGACCAATTAAATATTGAATAAAAAATACCTTCGATGGGATTCGAACCTGCAACAGTGTGCTGACAGTGCTAAGTGGGGCACTGACATTGCATAAGTGGGACACTGTTAGCACAAGTCATAACTGACATGTTATGTTGGATTCAAAACATTGTTTTCTTTGTTATATTATAGAGATAATTTATATAACAAAACATAACGGATTGAAACTGCGTCCATGTAATAATTTCTAGCTTTAGTTAGTGCTGCCTAAATAAATTTAACCGAACAAAGATCATCCAGTTCAGCATACACATGTGTTACAGTCATTAAGTCATCATAAACAAGCCGCCGCCAACATATTTGCGGCGACAACATATCTTACGTAACATGCTTTCATTTCACGAAATCATAAATTACTCAGCGTGTGTCGTGTGTCTTCACAGAGCGGATGGTTGCGGCCCTACTAATAATAGATTATTGGAGCGTACAGGCGGAGTTAATTAAAAACAATCAGCATCCGCCTAAATATGTGACGGAAGATGCCCGCGACGTCGTCGAGCTGCAGTGCACTAGGTGTGGTAGCCCAGACTGTCACTCATGAGACGTTCGCGGTAAGTTTACCTGTGCGCGGTCATCGACCTCGTAAACATTGATCTGTATGATCACCCCCAAAGAGCTAGTGTCATCGCCCCTAACCACAAACATTGCACAAATCCCCGCACAAAATGCACACAAAACCGATAAAAATGCGACTGTGAAATAAGTGAGAATAGCATAAGAATGCAGAAGAAAGAGGATACATTTGAGCAGAAGAAGGTGGATATTGAAGTATGGCTGCAAAGGTTAGAAAAGAGGCTGGGGTGCATGGCCCCAGTTGGGCATACAGCTGATGTGCTGGAAATGCAGCTAAGAGAGCAGAAGGGCTTCCATGCTGAGTTGCACACATTCAAGCAACAGATTGATGTTTTCCAGGATGTTACAAGGAAAATCATAACGGCTCATCAGCATGAAGATACCAGTCGATATAAAAAGGTATGTACTTATTATTTATTTCATATACTATGAATGTCATTATATTTATAATTATTGTATATTTTGGTAGGTATTGACTCGCTCCATCTCATTGCTATCACCAATCAACTGATTAGACAGTCTGGTGTGCAGGAGTTGTGGGTGTTGTTAATTCTGCTTGTATTTTGTTTCATTTTCTTGATATCCTTGATTTAGAATTGAGAAGTCTGAAATATACTTAGTTATCCTAAGTTAGTGTTCAATGAAGGGGGAAACACTATGTTTTTTATCTACATTTCCTTCATTGATAACGAATTACCATATAGTAGAGGCCATAACCATTCAATTTCCATTCTACTCGTCATGTAAGCAGCAACTCCACACATCTAAAATGTTATTCAAGGTTGACAGGAGAGAGAAGACTCCTCATAAAGTATTTATTAGAGTAATTAAATTGCTCCTGATTCAAACATATAATATAAACAACAAAAAAATGGATAACTTGTAAAATAACTCCAACAAACATTTTATAATCAGTTTTTCTCTCTCCTGTCAACCTCGAATAAAATTAGAGATATGTGGTGTTGCTGTTTAGGCGACAATATGTTACAGTCCAAATGAAATTAAAATTTCATTATTTTTATTATATTTATGATTGTAAATATGAAAGGTACTACTGCATGGTTAAACTCACCTCAGGTTCTCCATTTACCTGCGGAAAAGATCTTGATAAATATGTTTTTGTGTGTCATTTTTCATTTATGAATTGTTTGAAAATATGTATGTTCACATGCACAAACATATTTTTAATTTTTAATACTGTCAAAATAATTATGATTACAAATGTTTAAAATCCTAAATTAGGATTCTGTTTAATAAAAATAATGAAGCAGAATCTACCATACATATAAGCAATTAAACCTTTCCCTATCTCTCCACCTATACAACGTTCTATTTAAAAAAAAGCTTTTGTTGTTTTGGAGAATGCTAAATATTTTTCATAATCTTTTTAGTATATTTAAATGCATATTATTAATACATTGTAAGTAGCCATTGCATTAGGTTAAAAAAAATATATAAAAAATATGTTCCTAATATAAATATATAATTCCAGGCTGCATCAGATATCAATCAGCACTACATACGTTTAGATGCATGTGTAATAAACCGGGGTAAACTATTACATGCAGCAATGAGCTCACTGCAAAACTTGGACCGATCTTTGGATAAATTTCTGGCGTGGCTCAGCGAGGTTGAATCTGTATTGGAAAGCCTTGAATCAGATGGAGATTCAAGAAGAGGTGCACTTGGTTTGAAGGAGTTGCAGGCTGATATTGAAAGACAATCAACTACACATTCAGCATTACGAACATCCAGTCTTGCTCTACTTGGAACATTAGCACCAGAAGATGCTCTCATGTTGCAATTACGTGGTGACGAGATGGAACGGCGCTGGCAGGTAAGAACCTGCAGATGAATTTCATTATATTTATAATTATTGTATATTTAGGTAGGTATTGACTCACTCCTTTTCATTGCTATCACCAATCAACTGATCTCGACAGTCTGGTGTGCAGGAGTTGTGGGTGTTGTTGTTTCTGCTTGTATTTTGTTTTCTTGATATCCTTGATTAGGAATTGAGTAGTTAATTTTTGTTTAAATATACTTAAGTTAGTGTTCCATGAAGGAGGAAACACATGTTTTTTATCTACATTTCCTTCATTGATAATGAATTACCACATAGTATATATAATATAATAATTTATTTTTATATTATTTAAGAAATTTTTTTAATCAAGCCGCTTGAAAAAAAAAATTGCAATAAAATAATAACTAAAAATACATGGGTTATTGTACAAAATTCATCATTTTTTTCCAAGCTGCTTGAATTTTTTTTCCAAGCCGCTTGAAAAAAAAATATATATGAATGTTGTATAATAACCCGTGTATTTTTAGTTAATTTAGAAAGATATACCACGCCCGACGGCAGGTTAAATACCGACAGATGACCTATCGTTGTTTAATCAAGGATAATTAGGCATGTTTATACAGGATATTTTTTCGCAAACCACGCCATTTTAAATGTGGTCATTTGCTCTACCATGTATATTTATATGCATACAATTATACCTTTACCTAATTAACACTCTGAAACTGATTTTAATCTTCAGGCATTAAGAACAAGAACAATGGAGATGCGCAACCGTTTGGAACACAACGCCGAGTACTGGAATGCCCTGCTGCTATCCCTTCGTGAACTAACCGAGTGGGTGATTAGAAAAGACACCGAACTCGGCCTAGCTGCAAGGCAAGACGACCATAGAGCTTTCAGGCAGCAGCTAGAAGACAAACGGCCTTTAGTAGAAGCCAGCTTGCGTAGCGCACGGCAGTTTGTCGCGGGGGAGCCATCAGGAGAACTAGCGCGCAACTTGCGAAGAGAACTTGTCAAATTGAGTGATAAATGGAATGCGCTTATTGATAGGTCCGATCAGCTAGCATCACGTTTTGAACAAAATAATGCTGTAAGTAATCATCATTAGCACTTTAAATTTAAATATTTCCCATTGATTAATCATCCTATATGACGGGCATTACCATTGATTAATCATGATGACACACAGTAAGTTTGGCATCAGTTCAGTCTGTCAAATTAACAGTTTAATGCATTGACTGATGAACAAGATGTGTTGTGGTTTATCAGAGTGGACTAGGCATAATATCCAAATCTTGTTTATTATATCGACTTGCAATATTACAATATTAATTTGCATGTATACATTAATTTATACTCGGTCTTTAGAATGTTTTAATTCAGCCTTATGAGAATGCGACAGCATAAAGTCAGTGACCTACAGCTGAAAACAATTGAATCGGTAGTTTGTAGAAGGGAACAAGCGCCAACATCAAATAATAATAATAAATTTCAAACAACATGTAATATATTTAACCAATACAACAACAGGATATGGTTACTGTGTACCAAACCTAAATAATAATATTGTTAATCTTTAAGATCGATTTATGTAGAAATTCTAGCAAATTTCCCACAAATTTCATTTTTGAATTTGTTCCCTTCTTCAAACTACCGATTCAAGTTGGGATCACTATACGATATATTGAATTGTTAAAGATTTTGCTGAATTCAACTTTTTTTTGCAAACAAGTGTCATTAGAATCACACTAGAAACTCTATTTAGCCTCATGGAACTTAGTACATGTATCAATTACAAGTTCATTAATGCTCACAGTTTTAAAGATGAAAGGTAGATCTTATGTATACAAATGTTGGCCACCCCTAATCTAGGGGATGATTAATCTATGATATAATAGGTTTATCTCATAAGTTATTTGTTGTAGAAGCTCAAGCATTTATCTGCGATCCTTGAAGAATCTTCCAACGCTGTTGCTAGATTAGAGCGTGCGACTTTGAGCTGGAGTGGTCCAAGAACTGCTTCTGAAGCTCGCGAGTTGTTAAATAACTTACGGACTTTAGAGCAGCAGTTACCTCCTCTGCAGAGGTCTCTTGAGGAGGCTCGGGGCCAGGCATCTGTTTTAGGATCTGTTTTACCGCAAGGATCTGCTACGCAACTGGAGGATTGCTCTGCGCGTTGCCGTGCTTTGCAGGCAGCTATAAGGGAGAGACGTGAAGTATTAACTAGTACCTGTCAAGGTAAGATAGATAATAAATATGGTTCACATTAACTGTACAACAGTAACTGTTTTAAGTGTCTAAAACAATACAATTTAAATTAAGTAATATTTTCTAAAATCAAACAATATTACACTGCTTGCCAAAAAAATAAAGCACACATGATAGTGCCCCGCAATGAAGGAAACCAGTATTGAGGCGCATTATCTCGCGTCATTAGCATGGTCGAGTTTATCAGCTCATTCATTTGATCTGCCCATTTTTTTGGAGGGAACGCCGCTTAGTATCGACCCTTCCACCTTTCCCTGAACCCTTCCACCTTTTGCTAAACCCACCTGTTTTTTTCGTTATTCTTTCATATTGTTCACAAAACTACTACTACTTTACACTAATATTTTCTTGGGTGTTTATTCTGTAACTTCAATCGATAACTCACATACCATGTGCCTCGCATATTGTATTAAAATCATGTGTTTGCTGTATTTAGTTAGCAAGGACATGATTTTAAAGAAGGTATAGCAGGATAAGGGAATTTTATTTGTATTTTGAACATTCCATTCAAAATATATTGCACTTCCCCTACATTTATAAATACTAAATTTGTGTGTCTAGTGTCTATGACGTCAAAAGAGGCCGAAAAAGCCAGGGCTTTAAGTGTATGTAAAGTTTCCTATGCTGGATATGATTCCAAAGAAACTGTTTGATATTCTTAATACAACGCCCAATGATTTTCATTTGCACAGAATTGTTAGAAATAAAAACATATCCCATGCAATACATTTGTTTACTACCTATGTATAAATTTCTTAGGAGAAATATCTCCTGGACCATCAAGCGTCCAGCCGCCATGGGAACGTGCCACCACGCCAACCAAAGTCCCATACTATATAAACCACAGCATGGAAACCACACACTGGGACCACCCCCACATGCTTGAATTAGCTGTGTGTCTGCTTCAATTAAACGAAGTACGATTTTCGGCATACAGAACCGCGCTGAAACTGCGCGCCATACAGAAGAAACTTTGTTACGATTTAGTTACACTAGCTGCAGCCTCGGAGGCTTTCGATATACACGGATTGCGCGGGCAGAATGATAGATTACTGGATGTTGCCGATATGATGTTGGTGTTACGAGCTATTTTCAACAACACCGCTCAACAACATCCTACTTTGGTTGATGTACCGCTGTGCGTCGATCTGGCTCTCAATTGGTTACTTAATGTTTACGATAGTCAACGGACTGGACAGATTAGAGTACTTAGTTTTAAGGTAATTTCCAATACCCAAGATGTTACATTAGAGAGGATAGACATCACCCAAACCATTTCATTTTATCAAATGATTTAATACACTATATATAAGTAATGGATGACTTGTATCGTAGCGTGGTTCAATCTTGTACAGTGTGGAATGACGTTTCTATCAGTTTCTTTTCGAATCGTTTATCATACATCGGTGGTTTATATTCAAAATTATTGTGCAATTTCGATCATTATCGTACATTTACTAGCATTAACGTACATTTACGATCATTATGGTACATATGCGATCATTACTGTACATTTACGATCATTATCGTACATTTACGATCATTATCATACATTTACGATCATTATCGTACATTTACGTTAATTATCTTATCATCTGACTGTGATCAAGCTTAAACGTGTGGCATAGATTGCAACATAGGGCATGAGCTATCCTTTTCTAGTGGATCCTTGACCAATGTCTATTTTATTTCAGAAGATAACACTAAATATTATTTGTAGGTCGGTATAATAATTTTATCAAAAGGCCATTTAGAGGACAAATATCGTTATTTATTTCGCTTGATCGCGGACCCGAACCAACGGGCGGACCAACGAAAGCTTGGTTTGCTTCTTCATGATGTGCTGCAAGTTCCCAGACAGTTGGGGGAAGTTGCTGCGTTTGGTGGATCTAACATAGAGCCTAGCGTGCGTAGTTGTTTGGGGGAAAGAGACGAACTGGAAGCTACACATTTCTTGGCGTGGCTCAAACAAGAACCACAATCGCTCGTGTGGTTGCCGGTTTTGCATCGGTTAGCAGCAGCTGAAACTGCCAAACATCAAGCGAAATGCAACTCTTGCAAGCAATATCCAATCGTAGGGTTAAGATACAGGTATTTAAATCATGTTTTATAATTTAAATTGTGGTAAAGTAACATTTACCGGCTTATCAACACCTATCTTACACGAATATACCGGGGATGGGGTACTAATTTTAAAGCTAATGTAATTTCCACTTGGAATGATTAAATTTTAATTACTGATATTTTTTTCGTTGAGTGCATATATTTCGAAATAATTGAAAAACAAATGCTAAAAGGATGATTCAAAATTCATTGTTATAGAAAATTTCAAGGCCGATAAACAGCCATTTGTATGTTTATTCTCTATCTCTTACCGTTATCCCGTAAAATACAAAATCTTGTATGAAAATGAGTTTTTTGGAGTCTTCACGGTTTTTCAGCCATAACTTTATTCTTTTTTTTAATGCTAGATATATGTTCAAAGTGCAAAGTTATAGAAAATTTCAAGCCCAACAACTGGCCCTTTAGATGTATTGCGCTATCTCTTGCCGTTCTCCCGTAAAATCTAAAAATCTGTACGAAGAATGTGTTTTTCATGCCTTTTTCATGTGTCCCTGTATACCCCACCATACTCATTTTAAATTAAAAATGTTTTTGTTTTGTAGATGCTTAAAATGTTTCAACTTTGATATGTGTCAATCATGCTTCTTCTCCGGCCGCCTAACCAAAGGCCACAAGCTTTCTCATCCGATGCACGAATACTGCGCGGCTACAACATCCGCGGAGGATGTGCGTGACTTCACAAAAGCCTTACGTAATAAATTTAAGAGCAAACGGCACTTCGTGAAGCACCCCAGAGTGGGATATCTGCCCGTACGTTCGGTGCTTGAAGGGGACGAACTTGAAAGTCCTGTAGCTTCGCCACAGCATAACGATATGCACTCGCGGTTAGAAATATATGCAAGCCGATTGGCTGAAGTCGAGCTGCGAGCTGCTTCACCGGAGGATGAACATAGATTGATAGCAGATTTGTGCCATTCGCTTGAAGGTGCCCCAGCTAGTCCCGGGCAGCTGATGCTAGTCATTGATGAGGAGCAGCGTGCGGAGCTGCAGGATATGATTAGAGAATTGGAGGCTGAAAATGGTGCGCTACGGCAGGAGTATGATCAACTACAAAGAGGTACACGTTTAATCTGTTTTAAATACAAGACTTTATCATATGTTCTTTGCTAATAACATGCATATGGGTACTATTTGTCATAAAACAAAATATACACCTACACGTGAAATTTGTTCCTGAGAAAACTGCACATGCATCGAAATCTTAAATTTTGCTATGTAAAACCGGCTAAAATGAGAAAAACGTTAAAATTTGCATCATTGAATCATTTATTTACGCAAAAGAAAAAAATTACAATACTTCACATGAACCAGGTGTGATATCATGATAGCTTTACCTGGCTAGGTAAACTACCACCAAATCACAGTTCGATGACGACAAATGTTTTCCTTCACCGGATTGGTCGTGGAACATGCGGTGTCCTCTTTGTATGTTTTGCTTGAGCAGATCAACTCGGAACCGAATGCGCATGTGCACATTTGTGATACGATCTCCCGTACTTGGACCATTTACTATGTTCATATTGTGAAATATTACGGGGATTCCCCGTGCTGTAAAATGTTGTTACCACAGAAATAAGATTTAAAAAAAACTTGAAAAGTGTTTTTAAAAGCCGTTATTAATCATCAATCATGTAAAACCGATATCTTGTAAAACAAGTACCTTGTAAATCGGGGTATAAGCGTACTTCTATCCGCCCCGCAAATATTAATTGTTATATTTATAGGTTCAAACCCTCATCCTCCTCCCGCACAACACGACGTAGTAGCTGAAGCCAGGCTGCTTCGTCAACACAAAGGTCGATTGGAGGCAAGAATGCAAATCCTAGAAGATCATAACAGGCAGCTAGAGGCTCAGCTGCAAAGATTACGGCAGCTGCTGGAAGAACCGGCAGCTACCACAACACTACAAACTCGCTCTGTAACTGCTTCCCAGCTTAATCAAGATACACCTGGTAGAGTATCCCAACCACCTCCTCCCAATAATGACCATCGTTAACGTCCCATTATTAAATTAGATAAAGCACTCCATCGTACATGTATAAGCATATCATAGTAGAAGCGCTTCAAAAATGTATTACTACTGATTAAATATCCTGTATACCATATCATTACAATAAAATTAATGCTATGTTATTAATGAGCTGAAAAGGGGGTTGATCTTGCTATAGAAATATAATAGTAGTAATCATATTCCACAGAACCCAGCTCAGTGGCCGAGTGGTTAGAGGCTTCGTCCGCCTCGTACTGAGCATTGGGGAGCCTGAGTTCGATCCCCAGCAGGGAGAATCACCTTCGCGAATCACCTTTCAGAGGTTTTCTGTGAAGTTAAGGTAAATTCCGGCTGATTAAATTCCTCTGAGCTTCTCCCTTGACCGGCGGAAAAGCCTCACGGCTGATACCCCTATAAAAGATAGACGTTTTTTTATTCCACAGAAACTTACCAGGTCTTTTTTTAAATAAAAGTTGAGTTAGAGTGCATGAGTCCATGGTCCCAGATCCTGAATGGGTGCACTCAGGAAAAAAACCTGTAAACTCAGTTTTAAGCACCAAATAAGTTATGATCCACTTGGTAAATCATAACATAAGTGCATACCTCGTATATCTAGTTGTTGGTGAATATTTATTTTTATTTTAACTCCATTTTTACCATTACTACTATTAAACATAATATTGAACTACTGATCATGTATCAATTCTCATTCAGCAATGTATAGTAGATGTAACCTTGAGAAACAAATGTGTTTGAAGCTCTGGTTTCCTATGAAGTAATATATCAAGCGGGCGTTTTCATGAGGGGTAGACATCATTGCAATGCAAAAAGACCAAGTACAGTGAATTATAGTCCTTCAATTACTTGTGTTTTGTGATGAGTAAATGACGTCACCAAGGGAACGCTTTTACGGTACCGTTCTCGGTAATGCGACCGTTTTAACGTCACAATTTTTTTTTACACAAATGAATATTCTAGGTCAGCGGTATATCCTATTTGGAAAGCAAAATCAACACAGTGGATTATGGTGAATTATTCAGTTACATATACATGTTTGTGTGATAAGCAAATGACAGCTTATCGTACCGTTGTCCTAGGAGCCTAGAAGATAGTATCGTATGAGATACGATATATAGCACAAATATTATACATCACAATTGGTGGAAAATAAATAATTTTCAGTTTTCCATGCAACGGACTCGCGCAGAAATCAACATTCACGCGAATACGCTAGTATGCGATACCGTGTGTGCTGGATACTACTTTTATATTGTAGGAAATGAGAGCGTTCATATCTAGATACTTTAATGTCCTATGTATAATCAATATCCAGCATACCGGTATCACATACTAGTACATTCGTGTGGGGTTTCTTCGAATTAACAGCTAATCTTTGTTATTGTTTTATCAACTGATTTCATTAAAATTAAACAATTCCAGTCACTTCTACAATATTGTGTGATGTTAATGTACTTTGAAGGCATAAATAGTAAAACTTAAGGTATAGAGTCGTATAACCATATCATGATGAAAACATATATTATGACAACAGATTGTCTACTAAATATATGCTAGTTCATTTACGACCACCAGTTTATCATACATATTATCTAACTTTATAATCTATTATTTATAATTATCAATATTACTACATCGGGCCTGAAGTATAAAATAAAGATTAATTTCAAATTCAATAAATACATTTTTCTGTGGAAACAGCTGATTGATGACGTAGGCGTAGCAATGTACAGCAGGAGTCTGAGTTTAACCTTGTCATTGCATTAACAGCATTTTCTGAGTTTGGGCGTTGAT
This sequence comes from Lordithon lunulatus, assembly GCA_963942505.1. Taxonomy (NCBI): domain Eukaryota; kingdom Metazoa; phylum Arthropoda; class Insecta; order Coleoptera; family Staphylinidae; genus Lordithon; species Lordithon lunulatus. The sequence continues at coordinate 53,397,233 of OZ012667.1, read as the reverse complement.
TAAAGTATTGAATATAGTATCAATACTCCAATCAACGATTTGGTTGGGTTTGGATTAAATCACGTTGACGATCTATATTTCTATTAAATTCTATTAATAACTGTACTGTTGGTTGCATACACCCCTGTTTCATCTGCAAACTTCATACGTGTATAGGCGAAAACATTTTGAGATCCAATCAGCTGTCACTTTGACGTCTGTGTCCGAAAATAAAATCATTGTGTGAATAATAATAAATTGTAATTAATTCCGGCTTTTAAACCTAGTGACAATTTGAGCTGTGCATCACATACGACACGCGTACATTCCACGCATCTGTGTAGTCAAATTTCAACCATTAGGAACTGTTTACATCATCCTTTTTTAACAATAACAAATTACGCATCTATTAACAATTATGGATGAGCAAGTTCTAACGACATTGAAGCTCTTAATTATTGGGGAGAGTGGAGTTGGGAAATCTAGGTAATTATCCTAAAAATAGTCCTACCCTATATTCAAGGATATAAATAATTGGTAAAAAAAAATCATAAAGTACCAGCCAGTACAAAGTCAACTACACAATATTAAATAAACAATGTAGATAAATTCTACACACATATTCTAGAAAACAAATCAATATATTTTAGTAGTTTGTCCTAAAATAAGATGGGAAGATTGTATATGATATTTACTGTAAATTCAGGACATGTTTCTCACTTAGGGCTGGTTCTACAATTGACATTTAACTGGAGAATAAGGTTATTTGTGGAATAAGTTCGACATATTGGTGTTAATATCTCAAACTTATTCCACGAATAGCCTTATTCTCCAGTTAAATGTCAATTGTAGAACTGGCCCTTAGTCAGATAGTTTCATAGAAGTAATATTCAATATTTTCTTCATACTCCAAGGACATGGCTATATTTTATTTATTTGGGACATATTGGATACATACAAATGTTGGTTAATATTTAGATAGAGAAACAAATTCAAGGGTTCTGGTCATCTTTATAGTACATATCTTTGGTAGTAATATATATCTTAAGACTCTTAGAAATTGAAGCCATTCAACAACACCTCTTGGTGGTTGACACAACAACTTTATTGGAAGGTGAATATTAAGATACAGTCCAGTTCATTTGCCTGCTATGTTGCCAGGTTTAAATTCACTGGATTGTTACTTCTAGGGCCACTTCCGGCCAGAAACTCTGTTATGTACAGGAAATTCTGAAGAGCAATTATGAGAGAACATTTTGAATGCTACTACTCAAATCCAAAATTAGCAAGATTGAGATGAAATTTATAACTCTTATTTTATGTTGCCATAACTAGTTTTCAAAAAACTTACTACCTTAAATAAATATGTTCAATGCCTTATGTGCCTTTATTGTATATGAAACATATGAAATAATTTGTGACATGAGCTGCCATTCATAATGGTCTAATATTTTTGTAGTCTGCTGCTTCGATTCACAGAGGATAATTTCGACCCAGAACAGACACTAACAATAGGTGTAGACTTTAAAACAAAAAGGCTGGAGGTAGATGGAAGTACCATCAAATTAGCCATTTGGGACACTGCTGGACAGGAAAGGTTTAGAACCCTAACACCTTCATATTATCGTGATGCACAAGGGGCTATTCTTGTGTATGATGTTAGTAATGCAGCCAGTTTTGCAAAAATGGAAAATTGGTTGAATGAGCTGGATACATATTCAACAAAGGAGAAAATTGTAAAAATGGTTGTGGGTAATAAAATTGATGTGGTGTGTTTTTAATTATATATTATAATATTGTTTATAGTGAAAAATTCTTGTAATTTTTAGGATCAAAGAGAAGTTACTAGGGAGGAAGGTCTGAAATTTGCAAGGAGACATCAGACACTGTTTATAGAGGCTAGTGCAAAAACAAAGGATGGTGTGCAATGTGCATTTGAAGAATTAGTTCATAAGGTATGTATTTACAAAGCTCACTTGACTTAATTTTAGCTTTTCTATAGCAGGGGTGGTAAAGTTAACTTTAGCTGATTTCGTTTATCACTATGTGCTCTTAAGTACAACTGGCACACGGCTGCAAAACTTGGAGGGATACAGCACGCCACGGGGCGACTAGTGTTGTTAAACGAAAGCACCTTATATAATCTTCTATTTTTCATAAAAATTTCTATCTACGGAAATCTGGACATTGAAGATCAGTATGTAATAAGTTCTGACTGTCCCGCATCTAGATGCAATTGGAGCAGATGTGGTTTAACAAAGCTTCCTCGAATAGAATTAAAAATTTGAATTTACTTTACAGGCTAAGAATTCATCATTTATCATCATTATCAGTTGTTATTGTTATTCCTGTCCTATCAGCTATGATGCTATTGTTGCTCTATAGCTGATTAATGGAGTATATTTATTCAAGTAGACACAATCCTAAGAAATATATAGTCTTTATACTGAATGCTGGATTATAATAAACACAAATGTTTCTGGCTGTTCATTTGTGTGTGTATATATATTTTTTAGATTATACAAACCCCAGGATTATGGGACACATATGGCGGTGGTATTCACGTGGGTGAACCAAAAGAACACTCCTCAGGTTCTAGTTGTTCTTACTGTAGTTTGTCATAGTTTAAATCAAAACTTTTTAAATGTAATTTATATGAATGGATCTTATTTTGTATATATTCTTAGGTTAAATATGTCTCTAACATTGAATTGTAAGAAAGAATAAAGTGTTTTACAATTTCTATTTCTTTTATTAAGTGATAATATATTGATGTTATTCGATCTATTGCTTATACAGTATGGTCCATAATGATAGAGCATAATATATATATTTATATATATATATATATATATATATATATATATATATATATAAGTTAATTAATTTATTAATGAAACAATCTTACTCTTACTTATTATAGTAGTAAGTATTTTGTAAATAAATTAATACTTCACACCAATAAATAAAATTGGTGTGAAGTATTCATATTTTTTTAAAATATGTATAATAATGATCAAACTGTAAACACTGGTCCATTTAAGCAATGGTATTTTCCATTACATTTCTCAGAACATTTAATGGTATACTTTAAATGTTTCCGTTTTAGTCATTCCGCTTCTTATCATGTTTCTATTTCTCTCTTCCTGCAAAACTACCAAAATTAAATGAAAATGGTAATTTATTATATTGTTGATTCTCAACCGTGGTAACACGAATTTCGTAAACAAAATATAGCTAGTGCAGATAAGAACGACGCAAGAGATCGACGTGTAATTACTCCCAATCATTTTATCTAAATTGAACACATTTTCCACTTTTATCTCATTTTAAAATAGTAGCCTCATCGCGCATTTTTCTCAAATTATGATAAATTGTCTCAATACAGTGATTTATTGTCCCGATATTGTGGCACAGTTCTCTTGATTGGCATTAGGACTTTAAGGTTACTAAATAGGCTGATGTCCCAGAAAACCGGTGTCACAATTTACCCAATTCCACACAATTTAAAATAACTTATTTTGGATATTATAATTTGTAAATTCAATATACACCTCCTCCCTCTATTCACCCTCTGCTCTCATCAACTTCCTTTCCCACGCCAGCCTTTTGCAGATTTCTATGCACGTTACTAGGGTTGTATGAGCCTTCAACCATTCTCATCTACGTTTCTTGCCACATCCCTCATTCAGTCTTCCTGTATATCTCAACAAGTTTGTGTCTCTGAGGTACGTTCCATCTTCAGTCTACTGTTACATCATTAAAACATGTCTCCCGGCTGGGTCGGATCCGACCCCACCATAGTGTTTATGTTTTTCTTTTTTTATTTTTATATTTTTTTGTCCCATTTTTTCGATGCGTAAGAAGTAACACCGGACATCTCATTTTCTGTAACATTTCAGGACATACAATAAACTGTTTTCTATACAGCACCAACTGATTCCGGTGAAAGTTTTCAAGACTATATTACTTCTATAAACTCTTTTGTACTTTAAAAGAGTAAAAAAGTTAAATAAAACAACGAACCCGAACGTCTTTTCCATTGGAAAAAGTTAGGAGCGCTATCCATTGAGATAGCGCTTCTAACTCAAAACCGCCAAAAATTACATAAGCAGTATTCTTCTTAAGCATCGATTTTCAGATTATTTTGACAATTGTTATATTATTTTTATCTTTATAACTTTTAGATATTTTTCATATTCCTTATATATTTTTATACTGTTTTATAATTTTTTCTCAAAGGTTTTTGCTTTTTCCTTCTTTTTGTTTTATTTTTAGATTTGGTTTTTGTTATTTGTTATTTTCAGATTTAAAAAAAATCTAAAAATATGGCGGATAATGTAATTTTTCGCGAAGATGATGAGTTGTTAGCTGAATGGATGAGGCAGGAAAATTCAGATTCTGAGGGAAAACAACCCGAAACACGATATAACATTTAATTAAACAATAAAGGGGCTAAAGTAAATGCTTCAACCATGTACAATTTACAGTCTAACAATGAGGTAATCATGTAAATGTAATCATGAGCATTTACTTTAGCATTTTATTGTTTAATTAAATGTTATATCGCGTTTCAGAATTAGCGAAAATGGTAGATGTTAAATGTAGTAAGGTAATGTAAGGAAAATGTGAGAATGTCTAAAAGTCACAAATATCAAAATGTCGAGTTTTCTCAAAAATGTGTCAAAAATTTTGATAAAGTGAATAATGTCAATGTAATTCGGAAAGTCGTGTGGTGTGCCAGATATTTGAGAATAGACTGATTATAGTTTTCCCGATTTTCGGAGTCTCCTTGCCATTGTCATGATAAAAAACTGACACTAATGTATATAAATCTCAATTAAAGTCAGTAGCATCAGACTTTTTTTAAAATTTATGGTGAAGTGGAGTCTCATTTATTGTGAATGATTCTCACGGGGGCATTAGTCCAGTTGCGAAATATCCTCAATTTGTAAGTATCGGTTGAACAGTAAATCTTGTAGATTTTCCAGCGCGTCTCCTTCCGTTTTAGCATTTCCGTTAGTATTCCGCCCTCCCCTGCCACTTTCCCGTTTTTCATATTTTTCAGTGCCGTTTTTATTTCGTCCTTTATTATTGCAGGTACATCTTCTGAGTTCACGTTTCAGTTCGGTTTCCCTTGTCTTTAATTCTGACGATCTCTTTTTTTCTCTCTCGTTTCTCTTCTGAATAATTTGCGCCCATTTACGTTTTTCTAGAACTTGTTTCGCGAGTTGTACTTTGTTCGTTCTGATGTCCTCTTGCCATTTTTCTTGTAGATTGATTTGTCTTACAGTATTCTACTGTTGCCCTTCTATTGAGCACTATCAGTTGTCCTTTTTGTTCTTGCATTTTTATTTTTTTGGGCTGAGTTTGTTTGTATTTCTAGGTATTGATTGCGTGTAGAATTTCCCCGCTTTCTTTAGTGTGTCGGTTAACTTTTTGTTTATGTCAACTTATCTTGTTAGTTTCCCATTGATGTTCTCTGCGTTTGTTTTCTAGGCACCCTTTAAATTGCTGTAGGTCCCGTTGAAGTCTTCCTCTGTCTTCCTGTGTACATGTTGTTTTCCTTAATTTTTGTTGGTTTCTAGTTTTTGGTTGATGGGTATACTAGCTCTTGCCAATTCGGTGGTCATTCCCTGTGTAAAATCTGTTCAGTACTTCGACGTTTTATACTTTTTGATTTTTGTACATTTGTATATTGTTCGCTAATATACAGGATGTTATGTAATTCGAGAACAATCCCTTAAGAGGTGGTAGAGGTGATTTAATCTAGCAAGGATTCGATTTTTTTATTTGTAAATCCGTCTTCGTTTGGTAACTGGAGGACATTTAAATAGACCAATCAGAGTGCGCATCACATTTTGTACACAGAAAATAATCACATTGCCATGATAAAAAACCCGTCACATATAACTCTTTGCTTATATAATCATTCACAAGAAAGGAGACTCCACTTCACCATAAATTAAAAAAAAGTCTGATGCTACTGAGTTTGATTGAGATTTATATACCTCAGTGTAAAATTCACCTTACACGGTCAATAATACTGTCAATCCTAGTATTGTCAGTATTTGCTTGAATCCTCCTTCAATATTTATCAAGTAATCAATTATCCGGATAAACATCAATATTCTCTTCATTCCATCATTACTATACTTTACACGATAAGTAATGCTGTCAATATTTAAGAATAATGAACATTTTAAATATATTATCGTACAGTAGTATTGTCATAATCTAAAATATTGACAGTATTATTGACCGTGTAAGGTGCCTTTTACACTGAGGTATATAAATCTCAATCAAACTCAGTAGCATCAGACTTTTTTTAAATTTATGGTGAAGTGGAGTCTCCTTTCTTGTGAATGATTATATAAGCAAAGAGTTATATGTGACGGTTTATCACATATAACCAAAGAGTAAACCGATAATTCAGGTATATTATATAAATTGTTCGTCAAAGAACAGTCCGCACAACAATTGAATATTTCGGTACGTTGACCAAATAATATATTGCGAATCATTCGCAGATTTATTTCAAAGGAAACAGTGTTGATTTTTTGAACCGGTAACCGAGCGTTACATAAAAGGGTTTCGATTCCGGCGCTGCACGGTAAGAGCGCCCTTAACGAGGTGTATCATTGGCAATAAATAAAATTCGACGTGTTAAAAAAGGGTTGCATCCGCATAATACCAATATTTGAAAGCGATTGGTCATGATTCGAAAATTAATGTTTCAAAAAATCGGCATTTTGGATATAAATCGTCTCCAATAAATTTCACGTATACATCTGGCCGGTACTATTAAATATTGACAGTATAATATAGGGACAATATTTGAATTATAACAAATATTTAGAGAAATAATCTCTAATAAATAAATATTAAAATATTCTACTAAATTGTAGGGATGTAGGGTAGTAAATCAATAACATCTTTATATTTGTGGTCTAATTGTTGTATATAATCGAAAAGGAGAGCTAAAAGGAGAAAAAATGTACAGATATTTTTGGCCTTCTCCTTTAAGCTGAATAATCTAAATTATGGAATATGGTATAACCGCATTATTACAATATATATATATATATATATATATATATATATATATATATATATATATATATATATTCTTATTTTATCCATGTACATGCTCCTTTGTTTATATGTTCATTCAAGAACGACGTCAATACGTTAGGGCGTTTTAAAATTCTTATCTTAATTAGCATAATAGTCAGAGGGATCATAGGATTAAATCAAATTACACATCGGAACTTTTTCTTCAATTAATCATATTGCCTGAATGCTGAAATATATGTATATGTAAAATTGACGATAAGCAATAAACAATAGTTAATCATTTTGCTACTACTTTCATAAATATTATTAATATATACTTAGCCTTTATAATCGTAGATAGTATTAATAAATTGCCATACCATTGACTGAAATATATTATTATACGCATACTCCAAATAATAAAATAAAAAATCCATAAAATAATAGTATTCAGTTTAGAATATGAACGTTACAGAAAGTAGTAATGATTCAAAGAAGTACATCTACCATCCATGGAATTCAAATGTAAATGTATGTTGTGCTCTCTTTTTAACGACTTTTTTTGCAAAGCGATGACGGACGTTTATCTCAATACCGGTCAGTAGTGTGCGCGACTTGAATTGAAGACGTCTCGCGAATTTAACGGCCGAACCTTGCCGGCATGAGTTAATTTATTCATAAAGTAAATGATGGTTTAGAAGTGCTAGTAAGAGGTGAATATATGCAGCGAATAACGCGAAAAAAAAATGGAAATGTGTAATGGTTGAGTCATAGTATTACAAGGTAAATGATTTATATTAAAATTGACAACTATAATAATATTATACAAATGGTTAAATATTGAAAAGCTCAATCCGAACGCCACGGGACGTTTTCACCTTTCTAGTTTTTCAGAGGTTTTCTGTGAAGTGAAGGTAAATACAGGGTGATTTAACTCCTCTGAGCTTCTCCCTTGACCGACGGAAAAGCCTCACAGCTGATAGCCCTATAAAGATAGAAGTTTTTATTGAAAATTTAATGAGAATGTTGCTTACGATGACAGCGGACAATTAATAGGTCAACAAATTCATAAAATCTTGTTAATTTGATTACTAGTGTTAAATGAGGTTATAAATCTGTGGTAGAAGCTGATATGTTAATTTGTCTTAACTTTTTTAAATTTCCATAAATTTGCACATTAATAAATGGGATGTTTTATTATTAATTTAGAATTATAATAACCACCGACATTCATTTTCATATGAAAATTAGTACTTTTATGTAACAGAAAATGTGGTAATTTAAAGTTTTAGTAGAGTAATTGAAGAGACATATCAGCGGAATTATATGCACCAAAGGTCACGTTTATATGCGCATATATATATGCATGACAAATTTAAGAAATGAACAACAATATGCAGTTACAGTTACGTAATAGAAAACTTCAAAAAAAATTCTTTCATAAAACAGCAATACATCATGATTAGTATGTACTTTTATGTAACAGAAAATGTGATAATTTAAAGTTTTAGTAGAGTAATTGAAGAGACACACCATCGGAATTATATGCACTAAAGATCACGTTTATATGCGCATATATATGCATGACAAATGAACAACAATATGCAGTTACAGTTACATAATAGAAAACTTAAAAAAAATCTTTCATAAAGCAGCAATAGATCATGAAATTAGTATAGATATTAATGGATAATATAAGCGTATGATTGTGTTAAGAGAACCTTGAAAAACTTTTCTATATTATATACACTTCTTGATATACAAGAAGCGTATATAATAAAATATTTTATCAAACACTATAAATAGTTATGATTTTAGTTTATTAAATAGACAACACTTTTACGCTATTTGCATGATGAAATAGATACCAACCAGAACTCTAATAAACTGCAGTGATTGATTAATAAGAAAGGTGGCAAACAAATATGAACAAGTGTTACAGTTTTTCAGTTTATCATCTATCTTATCTGTGGCCACTGAAATACACGAGTGATTTGTAAATAATTCATTCAAATTAAATAAATAATGGGTTCATTAAACATGGTTAATATTGCAGTTGCTACTGCTTGTCCAAAGCCACTTGTTTAAATATTGAGATTTGCAAGGAGATTATTGCTTTATTATTATTATTAATGAGGCTGCTACCTGTCAGCTATTCAAATAACAATCATGTAGGGGCTTTTAATTAAAGAAGACGCGGTTGGTTGTTGCTGGCAATAGGGGGTTAGTCAGATATCAGATTTCGTAGAATATACAATATTTCCAATGTAGAGTAATTGCAATATAAGTTAAATTTGATTTTTAATTAGACTTATTCATATTTTGTTATAGTAGTTACACGAGTGTGCGTTTTAGATATATTAGAAAATCTTAAATTATTTAGTTATATTACGTGAAATGAAATGTCTATCTCCGTACAGAATTAATAATGATTACTAAAAAGTATATGAAAAAAAAACTCGGATTGTTAGATAAATAGGCTACATACGTGAAGTATATAAAGACAAAATTATATGTATATATATATATATATATATATATATATATATATATATATATACTCAATAGACTCAAATTGTAGGTTGCTTCTTATCAATTCATTTCTTACTCTATCGAATCTTGTTAATCCTTCTACCTTCCTTAGATACTTCATTTCGTTAACCTGTAATTTGCTTTTGCTTCTTTGATTCATCATCCATGTTTTACACTCGTAGGTTAGTATAGCTTTTATTTTCTGAATTTTTATTGTTCAGTAGAATAGTTTTTGATTCCTTTTAAAATTCCTCTCTAGTTTATCTCCAAATTCTTTCCACGTCCTGGCTTTGTAATATTCGTATATACTTTTGTCGTTGTACCCATATATTTCCTTCATTTTTGCTTCTTCTTTGTGATTTTTCCATTTATTTCCTCGTTACACTAATGGGCTTGTATTCTGTTATGTGCATTTATTTGTGTTATACCAAATACTTGTTTTGTGGTTTCTCTTATTATATATATATATATATATAAACCATTTCCACCATTCCTCCACCCTATTTCTATTTAGTTTTGTTGTATATTTTAGCAACTTTTTATGTTTTGCTGGTATGTCTTCACAATCTGGGTATAATTTAGGCTCTCTCTTCGGAGTATAAACTTCCCGGTCCCTTTTAAACTACTGTTCGTTCTTCTTTATCTTTCGATTTGTGACTTTTTATTTTCGCCTATACTAGGCAGTGCTCGTCCTCAATTTCATAACGCTTACCATTACATCTATTATTTCGAATGTTGGGCTTAACTAAAACCTATTATCGATTTCTCATTCCGACTTCTTTCTTTCCTAATATATTTATGTATTTCTTTGTGTTTAAAAAAAGGTGTTAACTATTTTTAGGTCATTTATGAAGCAACAGTCTAAGGGCATGTCCCCGTTGTTATTTCTACATGCTTCTCATGCTTCTCCATGTTTTCATAGTGTCACCATTTTCCTTTTGCATTGAAATCTCTCATGAGTTTTACTTTTGCCTCTTCTTTTGCTGATATAAGTTTATCCACACTGGATCTGTAGATTTTCATTACCGACATTTAAAAAGACCATAAATAAAACTATTATACTTTGTTTTTATTATTTAGTTACACTTTGCAACTAAGTTGCTTCGGCTAAGCTCTACCCATTTTCTAGCTCCTCCGATAACTGAAATCATTGTAACCGATCGTTCTTTATATATAAACATACAATTACACTAATTAAATGGCTAGAGCTTAGCCGAAACTAGTTGCAAAGTGTAACTAAAGTATGATAAATAAAAACAAAGTAATAATCGTTTTATTTATCCTTTAAAATTAATCATCACAAAGTAGACGCCTTAACAATTTCATATTTAAAAAAGAGTTTTATTGTTTGTTAGTTGACTACATATACATAGACACATATTAACAAAATTCAAATATAAACGCATTTTAATTACTTAATATGCTCCTAAATGCTCAATTGAGTGGTAGGCTAGTGGTAGTGGTAGCTGATGTAGTGCAACTTTGAATATCTTCATCTCTTCTATATTTTTTAAAGTAGCTGGTGGCGCATTATTTATCATGGATTTCGGATCTTTTATTACCTTAAGTTTCGTATAAGGTACGTGTAGTTCTTGGCAAGATCTGACGGCATGAGTATGATAGTATTGGTTTTTTTGGTAATGTCTGAGGTTTTGTTTCAAATATATTGATATGTTATAGATATATATGGAGGGCACCGTTAAAATATTCAATCTTTTAAATATGTTCTCTAGAAGAAGCTCCTACCATGTATTTTATCACTCTTTGTTTGTATATTAATTTATTTTAATGTAGCTACTAGGTCCTCACGATAATAAACCAAATGCTAGTAAGCTCTGAAAATCTAGAGGTATTACGCTAGCTGTAATACCTAGACTACAAGTAAATTTTTTTAAAACTTTTTAAGTAACATGCCGAACTAGTTTGTTACATAAGTAATCGACATGGTCTAACCATGTCAATTTGTGGTCGACCTTATGACGTAATCTTCCAATTTTATTGTCAATATTCTATTATTTACCTTTATCGCCTGTTCTGAGTTTCTATTTACTTTGCACGCTAATCTGCTCTTGCTCTCATGCTACATTAATAAATGATTATTGTTTGTTCCCGTTACAGAATATAAATCCAACTGTTCCTCTTCAAATTCCTCTTCTAGTTCTGTTTCCTTTTATGCTTCCTATGTTTCAATTTCCTATATATATTATCCTTTACCTTGCAGTTTCCTTTTTATTTATGTTTGCATTGGTATTCACATGTTGATCTCAAGGTTTTTGGATTGGTTATTTTTTAATTAATTTTGCATACAACTTCATTCTGCCATTTATCCCATAAATTCACTTCATTGTCAACGTCTATTTTTTGGTAGTCTAATTTCACGGCTCCATTTCCTTTCACCGTTTTTACTATGTTTCTTATTTCTCTTTGTATTGTCCTCTCCTCTCCGTCGACTGGAGAGCCGTCGTCTATATACGACATATATAAATATAAGCCATGTTTTAGAAAAATTGCACTGGTGAGATACGAACTCATGAGCTTTGACTTTCGCGGCCAGCATGCTACCAACTACACCACAGAGAGCGTGGCTAATTGCATGGGTTGTTTCGTGATTCATGCCACTATCTGAACATCTTTTTTTAATTCCAATTTGCATTGGGTTATCCTTATCTCACATATATATATATATATATATATATATATATATATATATGTATATATATATATATATATATATATATATATATATATATATATATATAATTATATAACACCAATCTCGCCTATTATTTTTCCTTGAGGAGTGATTTAACCCTCCTCTATGTTTTACATTCTATCTAACCAATTTATAGTTATAATACTTCCTTCTTTTTTCTTGATTTTCTACTCTATTTTCAAATTTCTCTATGCCGTCTACCAATGTTATGATTTCTTCTTTCTATGTTCCTTCTTATTTTTCATTTCGGTCTTCATCTTTCATTTCCTGCTTTACTTAGGACATGTTTTCGTCCATTTTCTTCACTAATTCAATCATCATTTGTTTTAGTTCCTCCGTTGTATCGTTCGCAATGTCAATGTCAAATGTCTTTTTTATATGCCGATTTCTCCTTCCAGTTATTTTATCCCTAGTTGTATTAGATCCTTTTCTACTACATTGTTTACTCTCACTATGTTTTCAGTTCTTTGTAGTGTTAGTTTTCCTATCCTTATCAGTTTATCATTTATATTCAGACTCTTCTGGGATTTGTATAGTTCATTCCTCTTTACTTTATTATAGGCCGGTTTGGAATTGATAAATAGCGCTATTCGTCGGACCCTATTTTCGTAGCTTGTATTTCCGGTAGAATGAAGACTCGATTTGAGAAATTGCGAACGATACAACGGAGGAACTAAAACTAATGATGACTGAATTAAAGAGGAAAATGAACGAAAACATGTACTAAATGAAGTAGGAAATAAAAGAGATGAAGACTGCAATGGAAAATATGAAGAAACAAAGAAAATAGAGTGCTTTTGTCCTTTCTAAATCAACATAGGTATTTAGCTACGATAATTTTCATCATTTGTCCTAACTTATTCATGCTGAAGATCGCTAGTATTTTATATGCTGCATTAAGAAAGAAGATCCTGTAGTTATTACACTCGCTTTTATCTTCTTTCTTATAAATTGGGAAGAGTATTGCATCTTTCGAATCCTCTGGGATTTTTTCCTGCTCCCATATTTCTTTTACTAAGAGCTCTATTAGTGCTTTTACCCCGTGCCTAATAATTTTTGATGTTATATTGTCGTTGTCCCGAGTCTTGTTATTAGGTTTGAAATTATTTTCTTTAACTCCTCCTTGCTCAGGTTGTTCGTCTGTTTCGTTTGGTTCCAAGGATATTCTTTCATCTGAATCTTCGAGTTTTTTTGGATATATTAGATTATTTTATTAAAGGTCATAAAACAGAGAATTATCTCAAACTGAAATAATAGGACAAATATTAAAATAACTTTCAATAAATATTAAGTATATATTCATACACAAGATACATTATTCGTGCGATAAGGCTGTTTCCCGAATTCGCTCTTAATACATAAACTCACGCTCATTCGTTAAACTTGCCTTCCTGCACTAATAATGTAAATTACATTTTGGTTTATTTAAAAAAATATCGGGGAGCGTGAGTTCAAACCTCATCGGAGCGATTTTTTGCTCTCCCCTGAGCTTCTCCCTTCAACGGAGGAAAATCTTCACGGTTGATACAAACTTTTCTTCTTATAATAGAAGTTTTATATTTTAAAATTTGGTTCTTAAGCAATTGTTGAAACTAGATTTATTCTTTCATTTGATGATGTAATTTAAGGGTAGGATCATGTTTATATTTTATTCATTGCACATATTATTTCATAATATTAAGTTGTTTCTACTTTTAATGCATATTTTGAATATTATTACCTAAGACTAAATTAAGGGGGGTTAAAAGTGAAGATACATCAGTATATACTCGCTTCTTTATCTTTTAATATCTATAACTACGAAATATGGTCAATAAATGTTTCTAAAATATGTTATAGAGACAACGACAGAGTGTATGTTTATGATAGAATAGAGTAATTAACATCCGCATAGGAAACGCAATCATTGTTAAAGGATAAATAAAACGATTATTACTTTGTTTAATAACTTTTAATACTTTTTTTTTTAAATTAATGACTTATGTATTATGGAAGAATATATATATTTATATAGTATTTTATATAGTATATTTATTATTTTGTCTCCATTTGTTTCCTCCTTCTGTCCTGCTTGCCTCGAGATTTGAGGACGGTTCATCCCATCTTTAAAGTGTAAAAAGTAAAAATAGTTTTATTTAACCTTTAAAAAAGTTTCCGTTTCCTATATGTATGTTAATTATTTTATTCTATTATAAAAAGTAATAAGAGAGTAAAACTACTAGTAAATAAATAATAAAAATAAAATAATTAACATACATATTAGAAACGGAAACTTTTTTAAAGGTTAAATAAAACTATTTTTACTTTTTACACTTTAAAGATGGGATGAACCGTCCTCAAATCTCGAGGCAAGCAGGACAGAAGGAGGAAACAAATGGAGACAAAATAATAAATATACTATATAAAATACTATATAAAATACTATATAAATATATATATTCTTCCATAATACATAAGTCATTAATTTTAAAAAAAAGTATTAAAAGTTATTAAACAAAGTAATAATCGTTTTATTTATCCTTTAACAATGATTGCGTTTCCTATGCGGATGTTAATTACTCTATTCTATCATAAACATATTAAGAGAGTAAAACTACTAGTAAAAATGTAAATAATAAGTAAAAGAGTAAATTATAAAAAGTAATAAGCGAGTAATACTCTATTTTTACAAAGTAGATACCTTAAGAATCTAATATTTGTAAACATTTTTGTATTTATACCACTAATTTAATTATTAATGATTTAAAACCAAAGTTTTCTTTTCCTATGTTTATAATGGCATACCACAAGGTACCAACAATGCTATTTATTGAATAAAATACAATTTAGTATGTTATTTTGGCATATTTTCAGGAACAATATATAACATGAATTTTGTTTGAATGAATTCTCGTATATTTTAATGCATTCGCCCGTCATACCAGTATCTTAAATAACCAAATGCACCAATTCATAACAATGCACTAAAATTATCTCGATATTATATTTGGTAGTAGATAATTACTTGTATTCTCTGCGGTTGTTTACGATAGCTCTTTTGGTCCTTGCACGCGCCAGATTTCAGCCAATAGCCGGAGGGCGCACTTACCAATAGGGCTTTGCGTGGGGTGGAGGGGCCGGGGTAATTCTATAAAACCGAGCACCCTTTACAAACATTCAGTAGTTGCAAAAAACACCTCCTCCGCAACATAGTGCCGTATATAATAGTGATCACAAAATACAGTTAGTGTTTTTATTGGGTGCAAATGGCTTTAGTGCATACAAATGTGTACGATGCCTCCTACGACGATAGTTCCGACTCCGGTTTCGAAATGTCCTTCAAATCGGAAGGCACGGAGTATCGGGATGACCGCAGCGACTTCATAGATTACGACATGGGTTATGAAGACAGAACCGTATTAAACACCCCCCAGAAACAACAGTTGTACGAAAGATTTACAAGTGCGTTCCATAAAAGTGCAAGCGCGGAGTACGAGGAATGCATCCAGGTAACACCGGAAAATTGGAATCAAAATTACACCCAACCGTGCCGACAGAGTGGTGTTAGCAGAAACTTATTTAACAGCAAATTTGATGACACTGAAGATGAGTTTTGTAACTCAGTTTCGCAACTACTCACATCCACGCCGATTAAGGAAGAAAAACCGAAACGACGCTACGCCACAGGTCGCAATAGGGTATCCCGCGCGAAAAGCCCTTCACAAATAATGAAAATCAAAAGAACTCGACGTATTAAAGCGAATGATCGCGAAAGAAATCGCATGCATATGCTTAATGAGGCTCTAGATCGACTACGTTGTGTACTACCAGCATTCCCAGAAGATACCAAATTAACAAAAATTGAAACTCTGCGATTCGCACATAATTACATATCAGCACTTGGCGAGGCTGTAAATGATGTTGGTAAATTTTCTACAAGTGATAACATTCTTTTAAATGTCGGCAACGTAACTGTTGCTATTAATAAAGACGGCAATAAAATAACACAAAACAACCAAAGTGAGGGATATTTAAGCAACGCTGTTGTAACAAGCGGTAGCATAACAAGCGCTAGTTTCATGCAGGATTACAACGAAGGACTTCTACAGCAGCAGCACCAACAACCTGCCCAATTGAAGAACGATGACATGTATCAACCCCCATCCAATGTGCATTTCAATAACGGTTACGACTACTACGGTGCACGGCCTGAGAAGTTGCAATATTTCAACAACAATAGCATGTATGAGTACTCTAATAGTCATCTGTAGGGCGCATAAGTAATTATGCAAATCAGTCATTGTTATTAAAAGAGAGCTCGTTATATCTATTCAGCATTCAGGGATAAATGATCGATGGGTACTCGTAATACCAACTTGGTTTTTTAATAGTCTGAACAATTCTAGTCAAACTGTACGGATCTCAATTGCCTTTTTAATGTGCTTTCGATAAATGTAATAATAATTACGAATATATTTTTCTATGTGTAAATAAAGAAATGAATAAAGAAGTTTATATTTATATTAAATCTTGTGTTTTACTGATGATACTATTATTTAAATGATTTTTACATTTTCTACCTACTAAAAAGGTTTGATATTCGGCATGGCAATCTTAATATATTAATGTTGTAAAGAAAACATATTATTTCAGAGTATTAGTTTCTGTTGTTGCTTAAGAATTATTTTTGCACATTTCTATAATTCAATTTAATTACATGATACATGCACAGCATTTTACCGATTATATATATATATATATATATATATATATATATATATATATATATATATATATATATATATCTAATTATCTATTTGCATTTTACCTTTCGGTGTAGGATATTGCATTTAGTATAACAAAATATAATGTCAAGTAATACACTATATTTTTTATATTCTTTCAACAATACATTCATTATTTACTATAAATTTCATGGATAAATATAAAAACGGAAAACAAATTAAAATAAATTAATTAAAAAAAAATTAAGTATATCATTTTAAACGATTCAAAAACGACGTATGATACTGAGAACAGCAAGGTATTTTATACCATAATATCATAGAAACTATCATTTACGATGTGTATAAAAGACTTGAAGGTAGGTATCTTTTATAACAGATTTTATTTTGCTGTAATTCAGTCTTTTCGGCGTATAAAACTTTATATTGAGTAGACATTAACGTAGTAAGTATACAGCGTGATACCGGTACGAATTTATCACTGGGATTTTCGTATAATTCAAAAATTATCCAAAGTAAAATATTATCCTTTGTGCATATGTTTATTAAAGCTGATATTAAGTTCGGAGAGTAGAGAACAATCCTAAAAATTATAAACAAACTGTAAAAATCAGTGTTAAAATTTACTTATTTCATCATTTTTTCTAACTGTGAAATATTTGAGTCTAGGACGTAAATATAACACTTACCGTTCAAGCTATGTTTAATGTTAACAATTTAACATAATTGGTTCTTCAAAATAATGAATATGTTTATTAATATAAACAAAACATGCATTAATTAGGAAATATTACAACGAAAAGTAATGGTATCTACTGACATATTCCAACCGACGGCGTATGTGCAAGCTATATGCACATTATTTATTTATCTAGATATTTTTAAATTTGAATAATATGAAAATATCGATCGCTATGATTTTGATCTGGCATTTTACGTCCATAGTTGCATACATTTATAATTTGCACTATATAACAAGGACTTAAGGAATGAACACAAAAACGAAATTAACCGAAATATTAATACGAACGGAATTTATATTTTTCGTTCGAGATCGAAAGCGAAATAAATAATTTTCTAATACCAGTTATTACAGTTTTTATCACTTTTACTTTCCGAATAGGAATCGCGAAAAAATCAACTCATCAATTTTGACTACTTTGTACACAGATGCACACACACACAGCCATTTTCCAAAAATAATCTATTTCGACTAGAAAGTCATTGTTCCGGCGGACTTTTCCGGCGGATTGCTGGTCGAACGTGGTTGGTCAAAGAATAGAGCACTCTATTCTATATCTCTATACCACCTTCGATCAACAATCCGCCGGAAAAGCCCGCCGGAACAATGACTTTCTAGTCGAAATAGATTATTTTTGGAAAATGGCTGTGTGTATGCATCTGTGTACCGAATAGCTGGTAAACGGCTATAAAAATTTGGAAATTAGTTTTGTTATTACTACCACACGAACCATAATTTTGCGTAGTACGAAGACTTTATAGAATATTGATCCATGAGTAATGTTTGTATAAAAATACCTATTCTATATTATTTTAGATTAAGACAAAATTACAATTATTTTTAAACGAGTATTAAATGTCGGTAATGTAATTTACCTATTAATAAAATAACACAAAACAATCAAAGTGAAGCACAAGTCATTGAATAATTTTACTCATATATAAAGTTGAAATGAGTTAAATTATATAGTTATAACCGGTATTAACCGTGTCGGTTCTCAAAAATTAACAACTTTTGTATAAGTTACATTTTTATTTTTTATTTTATTTCCGTATAAACCTTTTTCAGTAGAAATTCTTAATTTATAAAAGATTATATCTTGCTCTCAGGTTATTTTAGCTCCCTTGTAGTAATGCATGTTCTACCTCTATGTAGACAAAACGCTTCAACTATGTATAGATATTTTAGTTTTTTTTATTATTATTTTGAACTTTATTATATAACAGTATATGAGTAACTAATGAATTAATATTAAATAGTATATTTTAATATTTAATATTTATAATAAAATATTTTTTTAGTATATTGTTCATTTATTATTTAAAAATTTCAGATGATATGTTCTTGAAATTAATTTTTGTATATATAATATTAGGGATGGTGAATGTCCTGTATATTATCAGAGTAAATAAATGCAATATTTACTAAAGTGTAATGCGACCGTAACAAGCGGAACTATTTAGTTCCAATAGTCCTGATTTCATGGTGGCGGCAAAAGCCATTTCTTTATACACGTTACACATATCTAAACTGAGGGGGGCTGTTAAATGCACGCGACAACCTGCGATATAAATCAGAGTGCAGCTGGCTTGATCAGTCGACCAGAACTACCCCTTATAGAATTCGTAGGGGGTGCACTATTTTCAGGGCCGTAACCCGAGATTTACTGAAAGGCGCGTACGTCCGTTATTGTTCTGCAGTTTATGTTGGTCTAACGGTAAACGAAATTCATGTATGAATGCAATTTTTGTATATTACATACATACATTCGACCAGTGTATGACGGAAATAGAGTTTTTGAACCGAAACCGATTTAAAAAAATCTCAAACCGATTCTATTTGTAAATTTGAGACAGGTTTACTCAAGAGTTTTTGATAGTAATATAGGATATACATAATTCAAATTCAATTAAAATATACACTATGGATGAATGAAGATAAGTTGTCAATTTCAATTAACGAATAAGATATTGTTGAGCAAGCAACAATAAAAAGTCTATAAGGCACCTTACACGATCAATATTACTGTCAATATTTTAGAAGAAGAGTATTATTGTATGATAATATGTTTAAAATGTTCATTATTTTAAAATATTGCCAGTATTACTCATCGCGTAAGGTATAGTAATGATGTAATGAGGAGAATACTGATCTTTATCCAGATAATTGATACTTGATAAATATAAAAGGAGGATTGAAGCAAATATTTACAGTACTAGGATTGACAGTATTATTGACCGTGTAAGGTGCCTTATAAAGGCAATATCAATATTACTGTCAATATTTTAGAATAATGACAGTATTACTATGCAATTATATGTTTAAAATGTTCATTATTCTAAAATATAGACATTATTACTTATCGTGTAAGGTATAGTAACGATGAAATGAAGAGAATACTGATGTATATCCGGATAATTGATTACTTGAAAATATAAAAGGAGGATTGAAGCAAATACTGACACTACTAGGATTGACAGTATTATTGACTGTGTAAGGTGCCTTTATGGTGTCGTATTTAGTTATCAATTTTTACCGGGCGTCTCATATTTTCTGCAGTTTCTTTTAACGTTTCAAGACATTTCCTGGCATCCCTTAAATTATCAGTTACAAGTGCCATGTCGTACGCGAAGGCGAGATATTCTAATGGCATTCCTTTATGTTTCCTCCCCAACCTTATTCTATTAGTTATTACCTTGTTCTATAGAGCTATTTGTGTTTCTCGGAATACCGTTTCCAAACATAGTTCAACAGGATCCACAATAATCCACCACCTTGCTTCGATCCTGTATTTATTGCGAACTGTTCTGATAGTTCTCCCAGGAACTTAACTGCGGAGCACTGTTACCAGCCGTACGTTAATTATCGTACATGTACGATAATTTTTAATAAAAATCGCCGTACGATAAAACATACAAAAATATTATCGCATGCAAATATACGATATAGACTTGTAGGATATTTTTATCATATTTTCATTTCGTAAAAATAAAATTTACTATTGTTTACTATGAAATGTTGCGATTAAAACGTAAAAAAAAACTTCCATCTTTATTCGGCTATCAGCCCTGAGGCTTTTCCGCCGGTCAAGGGAGAAGTTTAATCACCTGGTATTTATGTTAACTTCACAGAAAACCTCTGAAAAAGTGTGAAAGGTGATTCGCGAAAATTCGCCCCGCTGGGGTTCAAACTCGGGGAGTCTAGTGAATGCTCAGTACGAGACGGACGACGCCTATAACCACTCGGCCACTGAGTTAGGCATTAAAACGTATATTATGTATTATTGTTTATTATAGACCTAGGATACTAATGAATTCATTATTTTCATTTTATAACTGCTGTTATAGTAATTTACATTATTAGTGCTGAAAAGTTTCCGAATAAACGAGTTTACAAAATGGATTTTAAAATGGACTGCTCATCAGATAATAAAATACTTTTTACACCCCCTTGCATGCATTCTCATATCTACAAATACACATATAATCATTTACATCGGTACCGAATCTTGAGTTGGCGACACTGGCTCATTTCCCGCACTAGTGCAATGCAATAGCATTTCGGGAAATGACTTGTCTTAGAACATAAGTACAAAAATACATTTATAACAGCACTAGTGTTATTAAATGTGCCTGCTAAGGTAGTTATTGTTACTATAACAATTAAAGATGAAATAAAATAATTAATAACTTCTATATAATTATGCATAATATGTTTTCAGTATGCCCGAAAATTTATTATCAGATCTACTATTTATATGTATTTATTCCTTATCATAATACGAGTGGCATAATGAGGCGTATCACAATAGTTGCTTATTCTAATTATCCCTAAACCGTTTTATGGCTGCCCAGTAGAGTGTGAGCGCAATATTAAGGATGCATTTAAAATCTGTGCCCGATTAACAGGTGCGTTTTGGTCGGAACCCCTAAACAACGAGGCACGCACGCATACACATTGGCAAAAATACTCCCCCTTTCCTTATTGACTCCGGCCACTAGAGAAATATAACATTTTTTCAAGTTGCACCACCCTGCCACCGGTACTGGCCAACAACTAGCATGCGCATAACCCATCGAGCACCGTTCATTTGTCATGTATTGTTCTCGGTTATGATGTACAGGGCCGTACGGACGACTGGGGTAGCAAGAAGCCGTTATTATTATTCACTTGTTTCAGATAGATTTTAATATTATATGTATGTATAAGTTATGATATACATGCGTTGGGACGACAAGAAGCTGTTATCATTATTCACTTATTTGATATAGATTTTAATATAATATGTATGAATAAGTTATTTTATTTGTACGAAAAAAAAATACAATATTAAGGGTAAATAAACGATTTGTTATTTTTTAATAAATGAACCTAGAAATTATACAAACTAATTTTTCATAAAAAAATATGTTTTTTTTTAAATTATTATTGAATGACACTTATTTGGAATTAATAATTTTACTGATATGAATATAAAATTTTTTTACAAATTACAATTTTTATAATCAGTATACAGATGTTTCCCTATGGTTATTTTTCATCCCTCTTACTTCACCTTAAGTATTTTGGACGTAGTTCCATCTTAGGATATTGGCATTGAGGGATGTAGTATATTTTTGCATCTAACCTCTTTTACTCTTGCATATAATGATGAGTGGAAGATATTTGTTTATTTTGAAGGCGATGTGATTAAGTTATTTTCTGAGTTGGTTGTACTGTTTTAATAATAAGACGGTCTTAAAGCATTGTACCAACCAAAAATCGGATCTTAAAACGATAGGACGATCTTACATTGTAAGACTAACGCCCGGTTTCTCCGGAATCTTTAAGCTAGTCTTATATAAGCTCGTATTATATATATATATATATATATATATATATATATATATATATATATATATATATATATATATATATATAATACGAGCTTATATAAGACTAGCTTAAAGATTCCGGAGAAACCGGGCGTTAGTCTTACAATGTAAGATCGTCCTATCGTTTTAAGATCCGATTTTTGGTTGGTACAATGCTTTAAGACCGTCTTATTATTAAAACAGTACAACCAACTCAGAAAATAACTTAATCACATCGCCTTCAAAATAAACAAATATCTTCCACTCATCATTATATGCAAGAGTAAAAGAGGTTAGATGCAAAAATATACTACATCCCTCAATGCCAATATCCTAAGATGGAACTACGTCCAAAATACTTAAGGTGAAGTAAGAGGGATGAAAAATAACCATAGGGAAACATCTGTATACTGATTATAAAAATTGTAATTTGTAAAAAAATTTTATATTCATATCAGTAAAATTATTAATTCCAAATAAGTGTCATTCAATAATAATTTAAAAAAAAACATATTTTTTTATGAAAAATTAGTTTGTATAATTTCTAGGTTCATTTATTAAAAAATAACAAATCGTTTATTTACCCTTAATATTGTATTTTTTTTTCGTACAAATAAAATAACTTATTCATACATATTATATTAAAATCTATATCAAATAAGTGAATAATGATAACAGCTTCTTGTCGTCCCAACGCATGTATATCATAACTTATACATACATATAATATTAAAATCTATCTGAAACAAGTGAATAATAATAACGGCTTCTTGCTACCCCAGTCGTCCGTACGGCCCTGTACATCATAACCGAGAACAATACATGACAAATGAACGGTGCTCGATGGGTTATGCGCATGCTAGTTGTTGGCCAGTACCGGTGGCAGGGTGGTGCAACTTGAAAAAATGTTATATTTCTCTAGTGGCCGGAGTCAATAAGGAAAGGGGGAGTATTTTTGCCAATGTGTATGCGTGCGTGCCTCGTTGTTTAGGGGTTCCGACCAAAACGCACCTGTTAATCGGGCACAGATTTTAAATGCATCCTTAATATTGCGCTCACACTCTACTGGGCAGCCATAAAACGGTTTAGGGATAATTAGAATAAGCAACTATTGTGATACGCCTCATTATGCCACTCGTATTATGATAAGGAATAAATACATATAAATAGTAGATCTGATAATAAATTTTCGGGCATACTGAAAACATATTATGCATAATTATATAGAAGTTATTAATTATTTTATTTCATCTTTAATTGTTATAGTAACAATAACTACCTTAGCAGGCACATTTAATAACACTAGTGCTGTTATAAATGTATTTTTGTACTTATGTTCTAAGACAAGTCATTTCCCGAAATGCTATTGCATTGCACTAGTGCGGGAAATGAGCCAGTGTCGCCAACTCAAGATTCGGTACCGATGTAAATGATTATATGTGTATTTGTAGATATGAGAATGCATGCAAGGGGGTGTAAAAAGTATTTTATTATCTGATGAGCAGTCCATTTTAAAATCCATTTTGTAAACTCGTTTATTCGGAAACTTTTCAGCACTAATAATGTAAATTACTATAACAGCAGTTATAAAATGAAAATAATGAATTCATTAGTATCCTAGGTCTATAATAAACAATAATACATAATATACGTTTTAATGCCTAACTCAGTGGCCGAGTGGTTATAGGCGTCGTCCGTCTCGTACTGAGCATTCACTAGACTCCCCGAGTTTGAACCCCAGCGGGGCGAATTTTCGCGAATCACCTTTCACACTTTTTCAGAGGTTTTCTGTGAAGTTAACATAAATACCAGGTGATTAAACTTCTCCCTTGACCGGCGGAAAAGCCTCAGGGCTGATAGCCGAATAAAGATGGAAGTTTTTTTTTACGTTTTAATCGCAACATTTCATAGTAAACAATAGTAAATTTTATTTTTACGAAATGAAAATATGATAAAAATATCCTACAAGTCTATATCGTATATTTGCATGCGATAATATTTTTGTATGTTTTATCGTACGGCGATTTTTATTAAAAATTATCGTACATGTACGATAATTAACGTACGGCTGGTAACAGTGCTCCGCAGTTAAGTTCCTGGGAGAACTATCAGAACAGTTCGCAATAAATACAGGATCGAAGCAAGGTGGTGGATTATTGTGGATCCTGTTGAACTATGTTTGGAAACGGTATTCCGAGAAACACAAATAGCTCTATAGAACAAGGTAATAACTAATAGAATAAGGTTGGGGAGGAAACATAAAGGAATGCCATTAGAATATCTCGCCTTCGCGTACGACATGGCACTTGTAACTGATAATTTAAGGGATGCCAGGAAATGTCTATATATATATATATATATATATATATATATATATATATATATATATATATATATATAACTACGTCTTAAATTTTTATTCTGTTGCAGCAAACATATGTAGATCTTACTTAGTCTTACAATGTAAGATCGTTTTTTGGTTTAAGAATCAATTTTTGTTTGGTGCAACGCTTTAAGGCCGTCTTATTATTAAGACGGTTTTAAACTAGTTAAGATTCGTTGGAAAAACCGGGCGTAAGTAAGATCGACATATGTTTGGTGTAACAGAATAAAAATTTAAGACGTGGTTATATAAGACGAGCTTATATAAGACGAGCTGATATAAGACGAGCTTTAAGATTCGTTGGGGAAACCGGGCGTAATACTCATTTAACATTAGACAATTTCTTGATTGAAAAGTTATTAAATTAATAAATTGACTATGAAATTGTCTTGATTTTCATATCCATTTCGTTTGTTGTTGTACTTCGTTTTCTATTACACAAAATCTATGCCGTCCAATTCGTATTGAAACATTATTTACTTAACCTAACATGCTTGTATGTATAATAAATAAATAATTACTATAAGTTTTTAAAAATGACACAGAATGTTATTCTTCAATATAAACAATTATATCATGTGAACCTAATGCACATTTTGGTATAAAAAGGAAACAGAAAAATATACAATAATTTAAGTATGTTAGGATAAAATGCATTCGTTTACGAATCATATTAAATGTTTTATATTACACCAACCAAAGTTATAATATGTACTGGTATAAATTTATATATAGTCATTATTTATGTTTCTAATTTTATTAAAAGTAATAACATTTACATAATATTTAATGTCAATATTTAACCTTAAACGACGTTTAAAATACTAATCACAGCTAAAAAGGCATTGGCATAGCCTTTTTAACCATTGTTGCACTTTAACCGTCGATTAACGTTTAACCAGACATGGTAATAACGGGCCTAGATATTTTACTTTAAAACCCTACTTGACTTAGCATGGCAAAATTCAACTTTTGCATGGCAAGATTTAGTTGTATGGCCACTTAGCACTTTTTTAATATTAATACAAATATCATTGTTCTGATTTTAAAATTTAATAAATAAAAATAGTACTTTTAGATGTGTCTAACACAATATTTTTAGTACTACAAAGTGAATCCTCCGGAGGCTTTCCTGGTGTTCTTATAGATATTTGGTTATGTATGTTACACAGTTAGCGGTGGCACAATGGATTTAATCCACCCCATACGAGGGATTATCACAGCTTTAGCCCGAGGGCAACCCCCTCGCATTTTTATATGCGGAACTTGTACCAGGGGTGGATGCGCGCATTTACTAAACTTTTATTATTTATAAGCTCTTTACTATTTACAATGCACCGCTACACAAACTACCACCTATTGTCCTGGCTAAATACTCGCCGGTCCGCTATCCATCAAATTAAGTGCCCAGAAATAAAGGAGAATTTTTAAACAGACATTTTATCTTATCGGAAAATATAATGTTTTATTTCATCTCTCTAATACCGATTTATGCCACAAGAATAACGCATAGAAACATATTTCTATATTGACGATTTAAAATGTGTTTTATAACTGCTGAATAAAACACATTTTAAATCGTCAATATTTTTCTATACGTTCTTCTTGCAGCATATATCGGTATTAGAAAAATGAATAAGAAAATATAGTTGAAACATATATTATATATTTTTCGATAAGATATAATTTCTGTTTAAAAAGTCTTCCTTTATTTCTGGGCACTTAATTTGATTGCTATATACTCTGATGATTTCATTCGAAATTATGAAATAATATAAAACTCTGCGTAAGTATTTAACCTGATAAATTAAGTGAAAAATTAGAATTTAAAAAAAGTAGAATTTTTAAACAGAAATTTGCTCATGGGAAAATATAATGTTTCAACTAAAGTTACTCGTTTTCCTCTCTAATACACATGTATGCTACAACATATAGAAAACTTAGAATCTGAGAGTTCTATCTACATAATATGAGTATGGTATCTAATGAAACAAAAATTGTTGATAGTTTTTGAGAATAAATACCTTTCTTCTAAAACATATATAAGTGTGATTCCACCTCATAGCAATCTACATATCTAAATTTCGATCTTATTAGATCTCGTCAGTGTAGCTCAGCTAGTGAGGATGAATTCACACAATCTCTCGAGTGGTTATATATAAAAATGTTACAACTAACCCCCTAGGAGGAAAGTTAACACCCATATGGTCATGCCATCAGGATCACCGGGTAGTACCCTCTATGGAATAATACTCCAACAGAGTGCTTAAGAAATCAGCACAAAGGCAACTTTCTATTCTGTGTAATATTAAATTGTAAACATTTTGGAGCTATGTAGTTATGTAGTAAATCTCTGTGTTTTCTAGGGACCTGAAGCTAAACCCGAACCCGAACCGAAATCCCAGATTCAGATTATTTGACCTTGTAGAATAAAGATTCGGTTCAAATTCAGGTTCAGCAAATATACCGTAAAAACCTGTATATTTGTTAAACCTGAATTTGAACCGAATCTTTATTCTTCAAGGTCAAATAATCCGAACCTGTAGTTTTATTTTTTAACCGGTAACGGTTTTGTTTTAAAGATATACCGTAAAAAACGGTATATTTGTTGAACCTAAAGATTTGGTTCAAATTCAGGTTCATCTTTATTCTTCAAGGTTAAATAATCTGAGCCTGAAGTTTTATTTTTTAATCGGCAACGGTTTAGTTTTAAAGATATAGAAATTCATTGGAAACTTATACCTTATATTGCATTTTAAAATTATTGCAAACATTGCTACCAAAAATTTTCAATATGAACATTTATCAATTGGAGACTGTTATGGTTTATGTGAAAGTTATATGCTTGAGACATCTAAAACTAAAAATGCATTGTCTGCTCGCATTGTCAAATCAATGAAGACTATCGAGAATAAGTTTTTGGATAATCCTGAAATTTTGGCCAGATACATCTTCTAAATACTTAAGAAAATATTATTGGAATGATACAAAATAAAATGAACAGGATATGTTTGCAATTTCATGAATAATGAATTTGAATCTGATATCATTACATCTCATTATTAATTAATAATTCATTAACATGGAAAAGACATAAATATATATAAATATGATATTTTAGCTTACTGGGAAAATCAAAAGTTTAGGTTAAACATGAACTGTACAAATTGACTAAAGTTGTATTAAGGTCGTTTTAGACAAGACAATTTCTTGACTCAAAAGTTAGTCAAGATGCGAGACAATCTAAATTGTCTCGTATCATAAACTTATTTGAAATATAAAATTGGATGGTAGATCGAATGGAGAAATATAATGCGTTATATTTGTCAAGGACATATTGTATGGGAAAAGGATATATGAATTCATTTCTTGAACAACTTTTGAGCTAAGAAATTGTCTTGTCTAAAACGACCTTTAGCTGTTTCTTGTACGCAAGTATCAGTAGAGAGATTGTTTTCATCTCTAAAGGTCATTTTAGACAAGACAATTTCTTATCTCAAAAGTTGTTCAAGAAATTAATTTATATATCCTCCTCCTATACAATTTGTTCTGGACAAATAGAACGAGTTATATTTTTCCATTCGATCTAGCATCCAATTCAATATTTCAAATAGTTTGATGTATGACACGAGACAATTTAGATTGTCTCGCATCTTGACTAATTTTTGAGTCAAGAAATTGTCTTGTCTAAAACGACCTTAATATATCTACTTACAGATTATCTAACCAATGTCATTCATTTTATAGTATGTTGTTTTTTTATTTAATATTTATATATTTTTATTTATTGAGTTAAGTTTTATTAAACCCGAACCCGAACCCGAACCTTAATGGCTTATTGAACCCGAACCTGAAAATGAACCGAAATTAAAAAGTAAAGCTGAATCTAATAAAGAAGATGAATAAAACTACTACGTTTTGAATGTTGAAAATGAATTACCACGTAGTAGACGCCAAAACTATTCAATTTCTGAAAGCTGAATCTAAACCTGAACCTAAATAAATTTAACTTCACGTCCCTGGTGTTTTCTTTTTAAAACATTTTTGTATAATATACGTATACAAATTTTTTATAAAAATAATGGTGTTTGCTTTTTATAACATTTTTGTATACGTATATTATACAAAAATGTTATATAATATATAAAAGAAAACGCCAGGGACGTGAAGTTAAATTTATTTAGGTTCAGGATTAGATTCAGCTTTCAGAAATTGAATAGTTTTACAGCGTCTACTACGTGGTAATTCATTTTCAACGTTTGACTTTTTGGGCTTTTATCTGGGAGTATGCATTACTAGATTCTTCTATTACTGTCTGTAATTTATTAGGAAATTATCATATTTGCTTTACTCTTATTTTTAGTCACTATTTTATATACATACTGCTTTCTATTGTTAGTTTTGCTAATATTAATGTTATTATAATTTTTTTTTTAATTTATTGAATCGAATACCGATTTCTCGTATTATTGGTGTAAGGCTAATATTTTAATTGCAACATTTTATGTTAGGAGTTAAGTTGATTTATATTTATTTTTTGTCATTCGGTTAGATTTGGGTTTATTAACAACAATATATACTTTTTTGCTATAGTACTTAAATTAATTATACCAATAAGGGCTTTCTAAACATTTTATATTCTGTAGAGTAAGAATAATTTGTACTATGAATAATCTACTTAAATGGCTTGCCATTACGTTTAATCCATATAACTAGATCTAATTTATGGAAATCATATGAAAACATTCTGCATTACTGTAGCAGTAAAGTATCAATTCAACCCTAACTAATATTTTAATCTTCAGTTCTTTACTCACATTATTTTGTTAAGTAAAAGAGCCACTTACACCCCACATGTTACCATACATATGTTCAAGATATTCCCACGAGACAACTATATGAATTATTTTTTATTAATATATCAGTAGCATAATCGAATAGAGTTGCTAAATACCCGTTAAATAGCTACTCGTTGCGACACGCACGGACACTTGTAAAAGACTGGCAAATAAATACACACACGTGCTGGTGGTTAGATCCTGGTAATTTCAATGCCCTTTTAACACCATGTTTATGCTCGAGCGTCGCTCCGTGCCAGATATGTGTCGGTGTCGCGTGCCTGATCAAGACGGCACGTGTCAACTGAAAACTATATGCTACACACTTATTACGGATGCTAATTTACGTATAATTGAACCACAATATAATTCTATTATGTAATCTATATAATACAGTGGGTTGTTGAGAAGATTACATTAAGATTATAATTTGTATAGCATAATAAGCTAGCATATTAAATATTAAAGGGTTGAATGACTGTGTGAACTATTTGGTATTAAATAACACTGTATTAAATATATCATTTCTTATGTTGATTTATATTCTGTTATGATAATTATTGATTTATGAGAAATCAAACCTACTAATTAAACATTATATATATACAATGTTTTCTTTTCTTTTCGTTGTTACTGTGTACATGTATAGATATAGTTTTTATATGTATTGTGTATTATAAGGCATTATTATTATTATTGCTAAATTTTAATATTTACCATAAATTACACATAATAATTACAATCCGGCCGGGTATTGGATTTGGGACGCTATTTGTTTTATTGTGAGAGTCTGTTGACTTCCCTATTTACCTTATATACGAATTGTTTTGTTTGTACATAATTGCAAAATAATTATTTACGTAGTATCCATAAATACATCAAACAATGCAACGTGATCGATTAGATCTCGATTTTGTTTGGATTAGTCGCCTCGTGAAACTCTATATTCTTGAAATAAAATTGATCCACACATGGACAGATGGCCATAAAACGAATTGAATTATTCAAAGGGAGCAAATAATTGGCACGGAGGGGTAAACTGGTGGTCGATCTGTAGACGCCTTAGGCCCTTTGTGCAGCTGTATGCTGTATATAATCTATATTTGCACTTCAACGTAAAACAACACTTGACTAATATGAATATTTTATTACCGACAAACGCTGCACAACTCTTTTGTTAATTAAAATTACATGGCGGCTGGCCGCCTATTAATTACTTGTTTGGTGACCATCAACTAGACAAATAAAAGAAATTCGATATGTAGATATTACTATAGAAAAAACTGACCCTTTTAGAATGGTCACATTAGAAATAACCGAATATAAGTAAATTACTGAAGCTAAAAACTATTTATGATACTACATGATTAATTTGTATAAATTGTTTTAAAAAAGTATTTTCATTATTGGCGCTACATTTCAGTAGCGGTAAGATCAGAGCAGTTTTATTGAAGAACGAAGGTATCTTCAATAAAACTGATTGCATTTTTCGAAGCATAAGACGATGACATACCTGAAAAATAAAACGATTTTAAGAATAAAACAAATTATACACGTGTATTATGCATTTTCTTTTCAGGACGTTGTAGGGGAACATTCGTAGAGTCGGGGAAAACAAAAAATAAATAATCTGTCCTAAATATATAGTAAATGAGGAATAGCACAAGCAATATTACTTACCCCGCATTTCTTGCGCCCAATTTCTCCAACGAATCTTAAAGCTCGTCTTTATAAGTTCGTCTTATATATAACCACGTCTTAAATTTTTATTCTGTTGCACCAAACATATGTAGATCTTACTTAGTCTTACAATGTAAGACCGTCTTATTATTAAGATGATCTTAAACTAGTTAAGATTCGTTGGAGAAACCGGGTGTTAATAACTTATAGTTAAGTTATATGCCGTTTCTTACGCCTTGTTCCTGTAACATCTTGATTTCGCTTACATTTATTCCAGTCTTACCGCAAACAAATTTTTGATACAGTAAGATTCGTATTTTAATGTTACCTTCAAGACGCACCCGAAATGTAAGTCGATATTTCGTCGATATGTCGAAACATGGTCCGAAAAGCAGGGAAATGTCATTCGCCTGCTTTTGATTGAAATCAAAAACAACAAAAGATATGTGTATAGAATAAGTTATTATAAGCGGTGTGTTTTCCTTTATTATACGAAGTATACGTGGATAAAGTATGATGGTGCGGACATTTTTTACTATTTTTTTTGCACAAATCCTCTTTATTAGATCCCCCTGATTATCGTCTGTCGCCTGCGATAAGCCTAACCTAGGTTTTTATAACAAAAACATAATAACATACATATTATTTTAACTACTTCATTGTAGAACTACATATATAATGAATTGTCCTTGCATTAACAAATAAAGTTGAGTTATTTCGTAAGGTATTAATAAATATAATTTATTTATTATACGAAGTATTATGATGGTGGGACATTTTTTACTATTTTTTGCACAAATCCTCTTTACTATATCCCCCTGATTATCATCTGTCTGTCGTCTGCGACAAGTCTAACCAGTCTAACCTAGGTTTTTATAACATAGTAAATATTATTTTAACTATTCATTATAGAATTACATGTATAATGAATTGTCCTTGCATTCATAAATAAAGTTGAGTTATTTCGTAAGGTATTAATAAATATAATTTATTTATTATACGAAGTATTATGATTGTGCGGACATTTTTTACTATTTTTTGCACAAAACCTCTTTACTATATCCCCCTGATTATCATCTGTCTGTCGTCTGCGACAAGTCTAACCAGTCTAACCTAGGTTTTTATAACATAGTAAATATTATTTTAGCTATTCATTGTAGAATTACATGTATAATGAATTGTCCTTGCATTAATAAATAAAATTGAGTTATTTCGTAAGGTATTAATAAATATAATTTGAGAACCGTAAAATTACCAATGTGGCGTTGGGGGTGAATGTTCACCCAAATCCAACATTACGCAGGAAGCAAGGAAATGTCACGCTTTAAACCGGCATGCACAATCCACAAATTTCACGCAACTTCTGGTTTGCTGACATAAATCTCACTTTTGAATTATGTTTTAATTCAAATTTGATATTATTATAGAAAATATATTTTAATACTGGAAAGCTCGATTGAACCTAATACCGGTATTAAACCCACACGGAGGACATAAAAAATGCGGTTCACATAAAAAATGTATTGAGGGATAATCTCACAATGGAGAATGGGTGTTGGTGCATGATAATATAGAACGGTCGTATTGTGTTGCTATATTGCCATTATTTTGGAAAAATATAAATAAGTTTCCGCTACGAAAAATTTACTTACCTGCTCGTGATTAATAGGTTCTTGTACAGTAGCATTTTTTATAGAAACATCTGTTTAGAAATATTAATAGTTAATCAAGCATTGATACTATCATGTTTTTGTCCCAAAAAAAATTGATTGGAAAAGTCTGTACAGAGAAATACTATCTATTACGATGTGATAATACTCGGGACCGGTATCATACCATGCGAAGTCGTAAAAAGATATAGTAATATAAATTGCCATCAAACGTACATAGCCTTTGCCATAGATTATAGATGTTGAATTTGAAATGTGTGTGTGTGTATAATAGAACTCTCTATTGTTAATTAAATGATTTTTTTTACAAGATAATTAAACGTACGTATAGCGCTGAGATGTAACAGAAAAAAAAATTATTAAGGTTAGTCCAACTCCGAATATCAATTTGCAGCAAAATATAAAAATTAAACGGCTTTTCGTTGTAAAACATAAAGAAATATTATAAGATAAGTTGACAAAATATCAATATATTAATATTAATCATATTAATTCCGAAATATCATTTATAACGTTTGATGCCATAAGAATAGATTTGATGCTGAATTTAGCCCTGATTACAATTGCGTTATTGGCGTTTCTTTGTCAGTAGCACTAAATCGCGATTATATTTATGTTATAAATAAATAAGAATAAAAACGAATCTACCACTACCTAATTCAGAGATTACTTATTTCAATTTTATGTGATTTTTTTCTACACCCTTACATCCAAACCCACCACACTGTATTGAGTTATACGCTTGTAAATATGTATGAACCCAGAAGAAGTTTAATACTCGATGAGCCTTCTTTAATCACGTGCAACCTTTAGGAAATATGATTCGCGAATTATAGACACAGAAATAGAAATAAATCGCTGACAACCAGCCGTCTGAATTTTAATTATTAAATCATATTTGTGTATTTAATGTAATTATTTATTTAAAATAGTATTTCTCTCTTTCGTTCTATGGTGACAATTTATGGGCATCCCCATTTTAATATTTAATATATGCCTGTTTGTTTAAGGACGCTGCAACGCGTGAACCCTAAACAAATATAGGATGTAGCTAATAATATAGTAGACACTTCATTATAAAATATAGGTCTGCATTGGGCTATAGAGCAACGGGTGTCAGTTAGTCATTAATCAGACGTTTTATTGTCACCCTGCCGTCCGTACCTCCCCACAAAAGGGTTGGGACGCTAAAGATTTGAATGCCGTGCCAAATCGCCAACCCATTCG
This sequence comes from Lordithon lunulatus, assembly GCA_963942505.1. Lineage (NCBI taxonomy): Eukaryota > Metazoa > Arthropoda > Insecta > Coleoptera > Staphylinidae > Lordithon > Lordithon lunulatus. Next base: position 53,362,836 of record OZ012667.1, on the reverse strand, counting down.
TAATACACCACCGGAACATTATCGGTGTGAAGCAAAAAAAAACCTATTTATTTGATTGATATTTCTTCGTTTTTTTTATAAAACGATTTTATTTTAGTATTGCAAATATAATATTCTAATAAAAACAGAAAATTGTAAATCTACTTCAATTTAATAGAATCATATATTAGAGAAAGATGTCATAGTACTTATCATATATTACTGGTGTTTGGGCAAAAGGGCTTAAGTCATTTTTACGAAAATAAGGTTTTTATGTCTTTTTCATAAAAAAATCTGCTCTTTCCATTGGTACAAACAGCTAGTAAACTTTACATTTCCTGACTTAAGCCCGTTTGCCCAAACACCAGTGATATATTAGTACTTGGCGTGTGGGTAAATTTTCTTCACGTACAGAAAAATCATTTTATGGTCATGATTAATGATGCACATTTTGTTTTACAGCACTATTACTTATGCCCAGGGCCGTATCTGAAGGGGGATTATTTATTATTTTTGAAAGGTTTTAACATAAAATAATGGGAAATGAGCATTTTTCCGTCAGGTAATCAGAGGCCAGGTTTGGATCAGTTATACTCACTTCTCAATAAAATCCTCTTGTTGGTTGATGGTCGAACGCCCTCCGGTACAAGAAGTCGCTCGCTCTGTCTTACGCTGTGGTAATTTCAATTGACTATAGAGTAGAGTAGAGTATATATATATATATATATATATATATATATATATATATATATATGGAGTGGATGACGGGTATAAGTCCAAAACGGGGAATACTGGAAACCAAGGGCAAGTGAACAAAATTAAAGCCAAGATCTTGTTTGGTTCCAGTTTATTAAGTTACGTGCCAACGTTTCGCTAGCCAGTGCCAGCATCTTCAGGGCATGTACATAAAGTTAATAAATGTAATATATGACGTTACACATCAAAAAAAAATTTTTTTTTTTTTTGATGTGTAACGTCATATATTACATTTATTAACTTTATGTACATGCCCTGAAGATGCTGGCACTGGCTAGCGAAACGTTGGCACGTAACTTAATAAACTGGAACCAAACAAGATCTTGGCTTTAATTTTGTTCACTTGCCCTTGGTTTCCAGTATTCCCCGTTTTGGACTTATACCCGTCATCCACTCCATATCAATAACAGTCCGTCATTCTACTTGCTATATATATATATATATATATATATATATATATGTACAAGTTATTATTGGGAAACAGCGAGGGCAGTAAAAAACTCCTTTTATAATATATCAATATATTTCGTTCGTTAAATTTCGAGCATCATCAGGATAATTAAACAGAGTTAATCATCAAGGAAACTGGAACATAACATAATTTACAACATTTTTTAATTTAGATTTGGCACTTATTTGACAAGATAATAACAAATTCCAAATAAGCGCCAAATCTAAATTAAAAAATGTTGTAAATTATGTTATGTTCCAGTTTCCTTGTTGATTAACTCTGTTTAATTATCCTGATGATGCTCGAAATTTAACGAGCTAAATATATTGATATATTATAAAAGGAGTTTTTTTTACTGCCCTCGCTGTTTCCCAATAACTTGCACATAATTAACTTGAATAAATACAATAATATATATGTATATATATACATATATATATATATATATATATATATATATATATATATATATATATATATATATATATACATACATATTGGAGTCAACCTTGTATGCTATGCAACTTCTGACACTATGGTCCATTTTGAAATCCCTATAAGGCCACGTATGTATAATGTTTAATTATAGTAACAATATAAGTGATACTTAAATAAAATAAGCCAAAAAAAGAGTCAAGTGGAGTATAATACTCAGTTACTGTTTAAATCAAGTAAGAAATTTACTTTAAAAGGGCTATTTTAGATGGAGGTGGAGTATAAAGCTCACTTTATTATTATATTTTATTTATAATATATGAAATGAAGTCAGAAATCAACAGTAGAGAGCTATTTTCTATTATAGTGACACATTAAGTGATAATTAAATAAAATAAGATGGATAAGGAGACTCAATTATAGTATAAAGCTCATTTTGTGTATACATCAAGTAAGAAATCTCTTTCAGAGGGCTATTTTTAATGGGGATGCAGAATAGAGCACAGTTTATGCTCAAATAAAGCAAGAAATTAATTTTAGATAGCTACTTTCTATTATAGTGACAAAATGAGTGATAATTAAATAATATAAGATGGATAAAGAGGCTGCAGTAGAGTATAAAGCTTGGTTTATGCTGAAATAAAACAAGAAATCAACTTTAGAGTACCATTTTTTTTATTATAGTGGCAATATAAGTGATACTTAAATGAAATAAAACAAAACAGAAACTCAAATAGAGTATACAATCCAGTTTCTGTTTAAATCAAGTAAGACATCTGTTTTAGATGGGGTTGGAGTATACTATGAAGTTCATGCTAAAATAATGTAAGAAAATAATTTTAGAGAGCTATTTTCTATTATAGTGTCAAATTAAGTGATAATTAAATTCAATAGGATGGAAAAATAAACATAAAAAATAACATAAAAAATAACATAAAAAAAATAACATAAAAAATAACATAAAAAGAGTTGTTTGAGATGTGGATCTATCGTCGCATGCTTAAGATATCGTGGACGGACCAAGGAGGAAGAATCCATAAAGAACTGATCCTTACGATCAAAACACGAAAGCTAGAGTACTGGGTACACATCACCCAGGAAGAGAGATACTCTATTCTCCAACTGATCATGCAAAGAAAAATACAAGAAAGAAGAAGCATCGGGCGTCGCAGAACCTCATGGTTAAAGAACCTTAGAGAATGGTGCGGACAAACATCGGTCGGACTATTTAGAGCTGCTGCGTCAAAGATTAGAATCGCCATGATGATTGCCAACCTCCGATAGGAGGCGGCACCACAAGAAGAGGAAAATGGAAAAAAGGCTGCATTATAGTATAAAGCTTGATTTATACTGTAATAAATTTAAGATTGTTATTTTTTATTATAGTGTCAATATAAGTATAAAAATAGATTTACTTAAGAGAATAAAGCTCAGTTTTTGTATAAATAAAGTAAGACATTTATTTCAGAGAGTGATTGTAGATTAAAATCTCAAATAAAGCTACACATAGATTTTAAATGAGTATTATCAATTATAGCAGCAAATTAAGTGACAATTTAATCAAATGAAATGCAAAATGGTCCTGGAGTAGAGTATAGAACTTGGTTTATGCTGAAATAAAGTAAGAAATTAATCATAATTCTAGGTTTTTTTTCTATTATAGTAACAAAATAAGATTGAATAAAGATAGGTATGGAGGATACAGCTAAGTTTATTCTGAAATAAAATAAGCAATCAATTTCAGAAGAATATATTACATTATACTGATAAAATACTTAATATGGTAAGTAATTTAACAAGCACAAATACCCCAACTGTCTTATTTAATTTCAGCACAGATCTATTATCAGCCTTACTTATTAGAAGATTTAGCTGCTTGTGGATTATCGTCCAGGTACTTCAAAAGCAGTGGTTTCCAAATGTAGACCCCACCCAGAACCCCAAGAACAGTTGAAATACCAATTTGAGCACCAGTCAAGCCTCTAGGTCTACGAATTTTCATTACTCTCCACCTGAGTCCTTTTAGGTGATATGGCTTAGCAAAGTAAGCCCCTACGTGTAGCAGAAGGACAGTGCCGATAATTAGCTTGAAAACGTTAGAGCCCCGTTTCGGGAGGCGACCCAACATGCCAACGTTCCCGATAACTATCATCTAGATAGTTCTAGATAGTTGGCTGGAGGATAGCATAGCTACAGACACTTAGGTCTCAAAATGGGCCAATTGTGACTATCATACACTATCATAGTAATAACATGTATTTTGTTGTTTTTCAATGAACCCCTTCTTCTTCTTTAGGGGCTTTCATTTAACAATTTTATACCATTGAGCTGTATCAATGGTATAAAATTGTTAAAAATTTAAAAGCCTTACAAATGTCAGATGATCTAATAAACATCATTAAAAGTAATTTCGAGAATATATATATATATATATATATATATATATATATATATATATATGCATTTTTGACGTCTAAACATAACATAATACATAATACATAATTTTTTATTTTTATATGAACCAATTTTAGCCAAATTAACATCATTACTGACGTTTTCTAAAGCATTCAGAGTTGAACAGTGTTTTTATTTTATACCATTGAGCTGTATCAATGGTATAAAATTGTTAAAACATTAAAAGCCTTAAAAAATTCAAATTCAGTAAAAAACGTTCTACGAGATAACTCGTAGCTGGCGCAAATAAACCAGCTTCGACATACGAGTTAACTCGTTGTCGGCAGCGAACGTGTTTTAGGAATTAGTGACCCCGTGAAAGGTTAATAGTTCCCCATCAGGCATCCCCAGTTGGCGGATAGGGGAAAGCTCGTTAGATATGACGGGTACTGGGGAAATAAAATACCCAGGGTGGACCAAAACTAGCAGGACCTCCGATATGGCCTCTCAAACCTAATTTGAGGATGGGTAAATCGGGGCGACTGAACTGTTGCCGGGATAAGAAACGCACTTCTTTCCTCGTGAAGAAAAGGCTGCCTCTTGACCTGGGGGGTGAGAGAAAAACCCAAAGGCGGATGAACCAGATGGCGTGGTCAACGACATAGGCAACGGGAAACCACTACATTAAGGATCCAAATGGATATCCCTAGGACAAAAATTATCATGGTTTCATTCAGACCTAAATCAATTCCCCCAGCCGGTTCTCTAGCGGGAAAGCTTTGAATGACTTAAATAGAATAGGAACATGAAATGTCAGGAGTTTACGCTAGCTAGTGAAAGTACACAATGTAACGGCGGAAATGCAACGAATTAACATGGAGATCTTAGGTATTAGTGACGTTCAATGGTCAGTTCAGGGAGAATGTCCCATGAATAACTGCCATATGTACTACTCAGGAGAATTCGATACACCTTACAGATAAGGAGTAATAAATACCATCTACTGCAAATAATAATACAGGGAAACATACAGGTTAATGGAAGTGTTGGAAGAAGATGCCACTCATGTTTAAAAAACCTTGGGGGATATATGTATGAGGCAGTCTGCTCTATTTTTACATTATCCACTGAAATGGTTTCACAATACCAGGTTGGTCATAATTTGTGTTTTAGCGTAGTAGATCTTTAGACCAACTTGGTGTGAGGCAGAGCTTAATTTCTCGAGCATTCTTCTAGCTTCTTCAACACCGTCTGCTATAAGCAGAATATCGTCGGGGAAACGCAGATGGCTTAGTTTATCTCCGTCGATGTTGACCCTCAGATGTGAAGTCCATCTTCTTAAACATGCATTCAATCAGTGTAGTAAATAGTTAGGGCGAGATGTCTCCCTGCCGTACCCCTCTCTCTATGCCGAATTTGTTGGTGTCTTCGTGCAGTTTCACGCATGCAGTTGCATTTTTGTATATGCTATTGATTAGTGCGGAGTATCTGTGGTCTATACGGCATTCAGCTATTGCTTCAATTACTTTTCGTTTGTTGATTGAGTCGAACGCCTTTTCGTAGTCGACAAATATGAGGACTTGAGGCTTATTGTACTCGACACATTTTTCGACCAGTGACTTGACTACATGTAGGTGGTCGTTTGTGCCAAAGCCTGCTCTAAAACCTGCTTGCTCCTTGGGTTGATAAAAGTCTAGCTTAGATGTTAGTCGCCTAGTTATGATCTTCATAAACAGCTTATAAATGTGTGAAAGGAGGCTGATAGGCCGGTAGTTTGCGAGGTCTGTTGGGTTCTCTTTTTTGTGCATGATGATAATCAAAGCATTGTTCTATTTTGACGGGATGTTCTCCTCGCTAAGGCACTTGTTGAACAGAGTGTGGAGTGATTGGATAAGTTTTTCTCCGCCCTCCTTTATGACTTCAATCACTATTTCATCTTCAACTGGGGCCTTACTATTTTTCATTTCCGTCAGTGACATTTTAATTTCCTCTATTGTGATGTCAGGAACATCATCAGATTCTTGAGTTAAGGTATTTTAGGGTATTCATGGTGGTTATCTGTTACTTTATATAGTTCTCTGTAGAAATTTTCAACTATGTCTATGATCTTGTATTTATTGATTGTTATGTTTCCATTTGCATCTGCTAATATATGGATGTCGTTTCTTCCAATAGCGAGCTAGTTCTCTGTTCATTACCCTCATACTTCTATTCCTTTCCCGAAGTTATGGAAAGGAATAGAAGTATGATTTTTTCGGTGTTGAATTTACGTTTATCTTTCCGCGTCTCTTTAGATATTTCTGATTCTTGTGAGTCTTTATATTTTTGGTCTCTTCGGTGTTTCATAAGCTGTTTTGTGTGTGTACTTAATTTTCCACTCTCCTTTTCCACTTTAGATATGCATTTATTTACTGCCTCTTTTAGCGCAGAAACGATGGTATCATTTACTTCTTCAAGCTTCATGTTCGCTACTCCTTGTAAGTTTGTTTGTATTATGTGTTTGTATGTATCTGGTTGTTCGATAGATGTCCATTTGTTAGTTTCTTGTTTTTTTTTGGTTAGTTTAGATCTTTCTTTTTTATGTTTAAGACTATCTTTGCCCTGACCATACGGTGATCGCTGCCAACTGAACACTTTAGTACTGTGACATCTTGTATTATGTCCTTCCTGTCACTTATGACATAGTCTAGTTCATTTTTTGTGACTCCATCTGGGCTCCTCCATGTCCACTTCCGTGTTATTCTTTTTTTAAGTGTTCATTGAGTAGAGGCTATATTGCAGTAAGAATTCCAATAGTAGGTTTCCCCTTTCATTCCTTTGACCAAGTCCGTAGTTTCCAATGGAAATTTCTTCTTCTTGTTGTTTTCCGCCAATTATGGTAATTAGAAGTATGTATTGGGCCTTGGAGTAGCTCATAGCTGTGGCAACGTCTTCATAGAAACTCTCGACTTCTTCATCTGCGTAGCTGGTAGTAGGGGCGTATCCTTGCACGATTCTAATTATACTCATTATACTTACCCCATAAACATTTTTTTTTTGCTTTTTTATATTTTAAGATTTCAAGGTAGACGGAAAGACGCATGTATGGGTCGATAGCCAAATAAAGATTGATTATATATATATATATATATATATATATATATATAAGATTTCAAACTTGCTCAGCTTCTGTAGTTATTCATATTCTATTTTTCATAACCCGCCTGGTCTTTCAGTCTAAGACAAGCATCCCTTCGACTGGAAGACCACGATCGATGGCCTCTTGTACATGTATGTTACAATAAATATATCTTCTGTTTCTTCCTAGTTAAAAATATTTAGGAATATATCTGGAATTTCGTCCACTAAATTTTTTATTCTTTCATTTGGAATTTTATCATTTCCTGAAGCTTTCTTATTTTTGAACCCTCTACTAGCATTTTTTAATTCAACTATGCGAAAATTTTCAAAATTTTCTGAATTCCAAATAGTTGTATGATGATCAGGAAACAAATCTCTTGTAATTGTGTATTGCTCATCAGATGCAATAAATATATCTTTCTTTCAGGAACTTGGATTCCAGTAATTTTTAGTTATGTGATTATCTTCTCCGCAATTTATACATTTCAGTTTTCTTTTTTCTCCCTTACAATCTGATGAAAATTGACATGGATTTGATTGGACTAATTTATTCTACATGATGGGCAGCTGATTATAATTGTTTTTTTTTAAAAAAGTTCTTCATAATTAATTTTTTGAGCTCAAAAATTTCTATATCTATAGATTCATTGAGATTTAATGATTTTTTTAATGCATCCCAAAATTTCTTGTTTTCAATGCTACTTTTAATGTCTGACACTGATTTAGTAGTTAAAGAAAGTATTGGAAAATAAAATAGAGAGAATAGAAGAAAACGTCAAATGGGAAATATACAAAACAGCACATAGAAGGAACAAGACCAAATAAACAATTGTTTATTTGGTCTTGTTCCTTCTATCTCCTCTCCTGTAGTATGTCATATCTTATTAATTGCCATTCTAGACTATTTTTCCCACCTTTAGCATTGTTTTTATACTCCATGTACTTATTTTTATACGTTTACGTTTACAATACAAACGTGTGGGACGACCAAGAAACATAGAAAAATAAAATCAACATGGACAGAATAAATAACGACGCCTAAAAAACACAGAAAATCTCTATAAGTGCTGTTTTGTATATTTTCCATTTTACGTTTTCTTCTATTCTCTCTATTTTTTTTTCCAATACTTAACTACTTATTACCTTAATCCTACATGTTCCCACGATCCCACGAAAACTGTAGCTGCGTTTAAAAATCAAATATACGTGCGTTTTATGTGTTAATTGTATTAAAAAAATCTCTAATTATATTTTTAATTACTTTCATAGTTTGCTAGTAGTCGTGGGTAAATGAGAGAAAAAAAATATGTGAAAACCACCCACTCCCCAGGTTTTTAATATTAATAAAATGTAGTCGGTAATTTCATTCCTAAAAGCATTTGTTGCAAACGTGCGGACTCCCCTTGGATGCTAGCAAAATAGGACCGGTCCGATTAACATTAGTCAACAAAAAAATGTCTATAAATATTTCCGCGACCAGCGCGCAATGAGATAGAAAGAGATGGGCTATTGTTACTGAGTGCTCCGCGCCGTCGCGTATGCGTCAGTCTCAGCCGATCATCCGAAGATACCAGTCGTGTTAGCTAAATAATTGTTTTCCTCTTACATTCAGTGGTTTTATAGTGTTAATAGTGTATGTAGTGCAGTGAGTTTTAGTGCAAATGGGTGCAGCATGTAATGGGGTAAGTCGTTTTTTCAGATAATATGGTAGAGGCTACTTTTTTATGAAAAAAATTGTACTATCGCCATCTAATTACGTCGTACATTTTTTTCATATGTTCGCATTACTATTATAACATATAACACATTTATGTGATATAATAATTGTGTGAAATTAATTCTAATCTCTGGGGCTTATTTATTATTAGATAACATCACTTGTATTTTTTTGTGTCCAAATCCAATATATTAATCCAACACCTTTTAATTCGTTAATCCGTGTAATTCACAATTCATATACAATCGCGTAACAACCGCGCTCGGTTTTTTCCATACAAAAAATAGCGCGCGGCGTGAGCTGGCGTGCGCGTTGCGTCAACTGAGCTCGCGCTAAAAACTAAATCAACTTATATAATCATTCCGCGTTGGTTAAATGTGAGTGTTACGACTTATAATGAGGAACCAAACATATTTTTATTCGCTAATCTGGGTGATTCACTATACATATGCATCTCGTAACAACAGCGCTCGGGTTTTTCCATACAAAAAATAGCACGCTGCTTTATCTGAGCTCTCGCTAAATACGACTCAACTTAAATAATTATTCGGCGCTGTTTAAAAATATGAGTGATACGACTTTAATGAGGAACGTTTTGAGTAATTAATAACATTATTTGTTGCACATGCTAAATATTCCTCGCGTAAAAGTGATAAAACAGGCCCGCTCTGAAAGAAAGAATTTTTTGTGACTACTATAAGTTGTAAACAATTCCGAGGTCAGCGGAGAGAGAACGTTTTTTTTGTGACTACGAAAATAAACTTGCCATTGTTATATGAATATTAATATTTTATATCTTGTATTTTATTTAAAATAAAAAATGTAAATCGGTGTCTTTCATATTACCGTATTATACTAATTAAATAACGTCGGGTGGTGATAGGTGGTTGAGAATTAAAATACTTTTGGTGTGAATTCTATCCATACAGTATCCCTAAAGTATGGAATAAATTCGATAAAACCTTTATTTATTATGTTTGCAATAATTGCTCGAACACCTCGATTTTTAATTGTAAATTTAGCAAGTGTAGCATTTTTTTCAAACATTTTTGAATGAGCAATAACGCCATCGACAATAATATCCCTATTTTTTATGGGATTATTTGTCTACGATCAGCATTGTGTATTATAATATAGACATAAAGAAATTTCCGAGAAAAATCATTTCAAATGTTCAGTGAAAAAAAAACACGAAACGCGAAATAATATTTAATTAAACGTAACATTGTATTTTTTGTCCAAATTCAATATATTAATCCAACAATAAAATACTGAAGTAAATTGTCAAACTGTGCATCTGACAATGAGCTGATCCAAGAATAAATTCGTTTTATTTTCAATAATATCTGTAAATCGTGCTAATATTTTTAGATATTATTGAAAATATTGAAAAAAAAATGTGTTCTTCGATTAGCTCATTGTCACACTGTAAATGGTGCATGGTTTGAGAATTTACTGCAGCATTTTACTGTCTAATTAAATATTATTACACCTTTGATTAGAAAGTTATTAATAACAATTAAAGATTTAAAATAAATTATTAACGCCCTGAAAATTTCTTTAGGTATTTTTCTACTAATTATTATTGGAATCATTTGTTCGTTTATAATTTTCATTTGTCCACTTATTATTTTCGTCTGTCTCCACCCATTATTTTCGTTTGTACGCCCTTTAACAAAATGTTTTTAACAATTTAAAATTTAAAATAAATTACTACGGCTCTGATATTTCTTCCATGGTATTTTTGTACAAATTATTATTGGTATCGTTTGTTCAATCATAATTTTCGTTTATGTATTCATAATCTTCGTTTGTCCATTCATAATTTTCGTTTGCCCATTTCTAATTTTCGTTCGCCCATTTCTAATTTTCGTTCGCCCATTTCTAATTTTCGTTTGCCCATTCCTAATTTTCATTTGCCCATTCCTAATTTTCGTTTGCCCATCTATTATATTCATTTGTCTACCCTTCATTAAAACGTTATTAACAATTAAGATTTAAATTTAAAAGTATTACAGCCCTGTTTTTTTGCTAATTTGCTAATATTTTTAGATATTATTGAAAATATTGAAAAAAAAAATATGTTCTTCGTTAGCTCATTGTCACACTGTAAATGGTGCATGGTTTGAGAATGTACTGCAGCATTTTACTGTCTAATTAAATATTATTATACCTTTGATTAGAAAGTTATTAACAACAACAATTAAAGATTTAAAATAAATTATTAACGCCCTGAAAATTTCTGTAGGTATTTTTCTACTAATTATCATGGTATCCTTTGTCCATTTATAATTTGCGATTGCCCATCCATTATTTTCGTATGTCCATCCTTTGTTCATCAATATTGTTATTAATAATTTAAAATTTAAAATAAATTACCACGAATTTTAAATTTAAAATAAATTACTACTAATTATTAATGGACAAACGATTGAAATAATAAATCCCGTAATTCCAAACTCAATAATTCCATTTTTCAGGCTACCTTAAACATTTTACTTTCCCGCTTAACTAAAGGTCGTTTTAGACAAGACATTTTTTTGCTCAAAAGTTGTTCAAGAAATGAATTCATATATCCTCCCCCCATACAATGTGTCCTTGACAAATACAACGCGTTATATTTTTCCATTAGATCTACCATACAATTCAATATTTCAAATAATTTGCTGTATGATACAAGACAATTTAGATTGTCTCGCATCTTGACTCACTTTTGAGTCAAGAAATTGTCTTGTCTAAAACGACCTTAATATTTTCCTCCTTAACTAATATTTTCCTCCTTAACTAATATTTTCCTCCTTAACTAATATTTTCCCCCTTAACTAATATGTTCCCGCTTACTAATATTTTCCCGCTTAACTAATCTTTCCCCGCTCGATGAATTGGTGCCTTGTAGCGGCGAGCGGGCTTAATCACATGTACATTGAGAATTTCGTCTTTTTAAAATAATAATATATTTATTTTATAATATGAAAAAGTTATATATATATTACCAATCGTTAACGAAGATTCAAGTTGGAAATAATCATGTTTAGTCTGATGTCTTTTGTAACAGCTTATCTGTTTCATTAATTTCAATCCCTGTATGGAGACATATGCCTCAAATAGATTTATGTTCTAATTATATATATTTAGTGAACAACTCTTAAAAATATTTGAATTATTTCTGAATACTTCATACTTAAAAAAGATCAACATCAATCTGTAACAATTCATTTAATATTTAGTTACAATTGTATGATATAATATGCTACCAATGCTACTAAGCATTACCAAATTATTTTAAATTTATTATAAGTGCTAATTGGAAAATCAATGGTATATATTTTATTCCAATTTTTATTCATTATTTATATTCACATCGACTCGAATAATGTTGTAGGCGGTATAAGGGCCCATACCATTTACAGCATTGTCGTTGTGTTCTCCATTAATTAAAAAACACTTCCTAAATTCCTAATATTGTAAATGTCTCATTGTACGAGTATACAATTTAAATTATTGGCATCATATTATATAACATACAAATTGAAATCGAATATTGAAATTAAACAACTTGAGTTTATTTAGCTAGACTCAAATCACAGAGTTATTATAGAATTATCTTACAATCTAAATCATTAACATGTAACTTATTTCATTACAAAAATATCAACCTAACATATTTGTTGGTTTCAATATTTAAATTTTATATAACTTTATGATTTCTATTACATTTTTGCTAAATTATTAACTTGTTTGACATAAGTTTTGTTTCAAACCACTCAGCTGCTTACCAATCACACTGTATATATTCTTCGTTTATGACTTGGCAATAACATTTCCGGAATTTTCGGCCATTAACTTGAAATCCGATGGTCTCCAAGTAGCCGGTTACGTAACCCGCGATTTGAGTTTTGTTCTTTCTCACTTAATGTGGCTTGAACCTAAGAACTTCGGGTAGCTTTTAAAGCTCAAGCTCTTGGGTCTTCGCGTAGCCGATCATTTGTGTAAAGACAAAAGCTCGTCAGTTACGTAACTTGGCTTGAGCCTGAGGTGCTTATGCAGAGTGGTGATCTTTTTTGAAGATGCTGCTGTCAAACATTTTCAGAATTTTCGGCCGTTAACTTGAAATCCGAGGGTCTCCAAGTAGCCGATTGCGTAGTCCGCGATTTGAGTTTTGTTCTTTCTCACTTGATGTGGCTTGAACCTAAGAACTTCGGGTAGCTTTTAAAGCTCAAGCTCTTGGGTCTTCGCGTAGCCGATAATTTGTGTAAAGACAAAAGCTCGTCAGTTACGTGACTTGGCTTGAGCCTGAGGTGCTCATGCAGAGTGGTGTTCTTTTTTGAAGATGCTGCTGTCGTGCAACATACATTTTGAATTAATGGCAGCAATTATATAGAAACAAATTTCAATCGAAAATTCAAATGAAATAAATCTCTTCAGTTTATGTAGCTAGACTCAAACCACAGAGGTATTAGATAGAATTATTTCACATTCTAAATCATTAACTGTTAACGTATTTCATTAAAAAATCTCATTTACGTTCATTTTAATCGACTAAACTTTATTATTTGTATTCAATTTTTACTAAATAGTTAACTTGATTGACATAACATTGATTCCAAAACATTCAGCAGCATGCCAAGGAAACTGCATTTACTTCCCTCTCAGGTCTTGTACTTCAAAAACATTTTCAGAATTTTCGACCGTTAACTTGAAATCCGAGGGTCTCCAAGTAGCCGATTGCGTAGTCCGCGATTTGAGTTTTGTTCTTTCTCACTTAATGTGGCTTGAACCTAAGAACTTCGGGTAGCTTTTAAAGCTCAAGCTCTTGGGTCTTCGCGTAGCCAATCATTTGTGTAAATACAAAAGCTCGTCAGTTACGTGACTTGGCTTGAGCCTGAGGTGCTCATGCAGAGTGGTGATCTTTTTTGAAGATGCTGCTGTCAAACATTTTCAGAATTTTCGGCCGTTAACTTGAAATCTGAGGGTCTCCAAGTAGCCGATTGCGTAGTCCGCGATTTGAGTTTTGTTCTTTCTCACTTGATGTGGCTTGAACCTAAGAACTTCGGGTAGCTTTTAAAGCTCAAGCTCTTGGGTCTTCGCGTAGCCAATCATTTGTGTAAATACAAAAGCTCGTCAGTTACGTGAATTGGCTTGAGCCTGAGGTGCTCATGCAGAGTGGTGATCTTTTTAGAAGATGCTGCTGTCAAAAATTTTCAGAATTTTCGGCCGTTAACTTGAAATCCGAGGGTCTCCAAGTAGCCGATTGCGTAGTCCGCGATTTGAGTTTTGTTCTTTCTCAATTGATGTGGCTTGAACCTAAGAACTTCGGGTAGCTTTTAAAGTTCAAGCTCTTGGGTCTTCGCGTAGCCGATAATTTGTGTAAAGACAAAAGCTCGTCAGTTACGTGACTTGGCTTGAGCCTGAGGTGCTCATGCAGAGTGGTGATCTTTTTTGAAGATGCTGCTGTCAAACATTTTCAGAATTTTCGGCCGTTAACTTGAAATCCGAGGGTCTCCAAGTATCCGATTGCGTAGTCCGCGATTTGAGTTTCGTTCTTTCTCACTTGATGTGGCTTGAACCTAAGAACTTCGGGTAGCTTTTAAAGCTCAAGCTCTTGGATCCTCGCGTAGCCGATCATTTGTGTAAAGACAAAAGCTCGTCAGTTACGTGACTTGGCTTAAGCCTAAGGTGCTCATGCAGAGTGGTGATCTTTTTTAAAGATGCTGCTGTCAAACATTTTCAGAATTTTCGGCCGTTAACTTGAAATCCGAGGGTCTCCAAGTAGCCGATTGCGTAGTCCGCGATTTGAGTTTTGTTCTTTCTTAATTGATGTGGCTTCAACCTAAGAACTTCGGGTAGCTTTTAAAGCTCAAGCTCTTGGGTCTTCGCGTAGCCGATCATTTGTGTAAAGACAAAAGCTCGTCAGTTACGTGACTTGGCTTGAGCCTGAGGTGCTCATGCAGAGTGGTGATCTTTTTTGACGATGCTGCTGTTGTCGTACAAAAGGTTCTATTATCAGTATACAAATTCAATTATTGGCAGCATATGACATATAATATACAAATTTCATTTCAGTGTTCAAGTTAATTAAATCTTTTGAGTTTATTTAGATTCAAACCTCATGGTTATATTAGACAGAATTTGGTATTCAACCTAATTCATGGGATTCTCTACAATTCTCAAACCGATTTCTGAATGTACATGTGAAACCAAAACCAATTCCGCTCCTCTCGATACCATTTCAACTGTTTGGGCTAAAAATTGCCATGTCTATAAATATTCTTGCATGGATCGTTTGGAGCGAACCGTAATTATTCGATACAAAATTTAGTCACTTTATTTCAATTCATTTTGAATTAATTAATTTGATTTATAGTAAATAATTATATGATCTATAAACAAAATTGATATACAAAAATAATTTCTTCATTCGCGATTCGTAACTTAATGCATTCGCCATTCGTAACTTAATTCATTTACGATTCGTAACTTAATTCATTCACGATTCTTAACTTAGTTGATTCGCGATTCTTAACTTAATTCATTCGCGATTCTTAACTTAATTCATTCGCGATTCTTAACTTAATTCATTCGCGATTCTGAACTTAATTCATTTACGATTCATAATTTGATTCAATCGCGTTTCGTAACTTGATAGAAACGTGTTTCGTAACTTGATACAAACGCGTTCGAAAACTTGATTCAATCGCGATTAGTAGCTTGATTCAACGCGATCGGAAATTTGAATCAATCGCATTCGATAACTTGAATCTATCGCGCTCCGTAAAATAATTCTTGTTCTGAAACCCAACATACGTATGTAGCACGTTACATTTGTTTTCAAAATAACTGATATCAAATTTCTGTTGTTACAGGTGTTACGCTGCGAGTTTTAGCTTATATTTGCAACCCGTTTTTAAAAATGAAGTGATTAGTCCGCGTTCTTTAACCACGTTAGGGCCTCGCGAGTGTTAATAGTTTCAAGTTAGGGTATAGTATTGCTTTTTATGCAAACTAAAGTCAGTGCTTTACATGGGCCGGAGATGGAATGGGGGACCACCGCTGAAGAAAACAGAAGACATCAACGGGGTGTTCTCCTAACGTGAGCGATCCCCGCAACGAAGTAGTGAGTGCTTTTTGAATTACGGGTCGCGATCGCGTAGCGGCAAAGAAAACCGAATCGTTCCGCTAATAACACCTTGGATATTAATATTTGTTGATTGTATACAAAATTTGTATTCAGTTACATAGGAAGATTGGTGTCGTCGCTATTAGTTCTGTTTGTAAGTATTAAACTAAACTAATAACTCGCGAAACAGTTAATGGTTACGTTAGCTTTGACGACACTGGATGTTAATTTAAATGTTAATGCTTTATTTAAGTTTTGACATTGTTAGGTCTTTTAACTCGCGTTAATAGTTAATGCTTACGTGAGCTTTAACGACATTGGATGGTAATACAATTGTTAATGCTTTTCTTTAAGCTTTGACAACGTTAGGTCTTTAACTCGCGTTAATAGTTAATGCTTACGTGAGCTTTGACGACATTGGATGGTAACACAATTGTTAATGCTTTTCTTTAAGCTTTGACAGCGTTAGGTCTTTAACTCGCGGGTAACAGTTAATGCTTACGTTAGCTTTGACGACAATAGAAAACAATCCCGTCATTCCAAACACATCAATTCCATTTTTTTCAGGCTACCTTAAACATTTTCATTTCCTGCTTAACCAATCCTTTCCCGCTCGATGAATTGGTGCCTTGAAGTTGGCGAGCGGGCTTAATCACATGTACATTGAGAATTTCGTGTTTTTAAAAAAATAGTATATATATTTTCTAATATGGAAAAGTTATTTTTATATTACCTATCGTTAACGAAGATTCTAGTTGGAAATAATCATGTTAGTCTGATGTCTTTGGTAACAGCTTATCTGTTTCATTAAGTTCAATCCCTTTATGGACACGTACGCCTTAAATAGATTTATTTTCTAATTATATTTAGTGCACAACTCTTAAAAATATTGGAATTATTTCTGAATACTTCACACTTAAAAATAATCAATATCAAACTGAGTGTGTTAAAAGTGAAAATCCATTACGCTTAAATTCATTTAATATTTAGTTACAATTGCATGATGTAATATGGTACCAAGCATTATCAAATTATTTTAAATTTATTTTAAGTGCTAATTGAGAAATCAATAGTATCTATAGCATTTTGTTCAAATTTTTATTCACTATTTAAATTCACATCGGCTCGAATAGTGTTGTAGGCGGTATAAGGGCCCATATCATTTCCAACATTGCTGTTGTGTTCTCCATTAATTGAAAAACATTTATAGTCAATTCCTAACATTGTAGATGTCTCATTACACGAGTATACAATTAAAATTATTGGTAATATATTATATATCATACAAATTGTAAACGAATATTCAAATTGAAACAACTCTGTTGAGTTTATTTAGCTAGACTTGAACCACAGAGTTATTACATAGAATTATCTTACAATTTAAATCATTAATAATTGTAACTTATTTCATTACAAAAATATCAACGTAACATATTTGTTGGTTTCAATATTTAAATTTTATATATACTTTAAATTTTATGATTTCTATTACTTTTTTGCTAAATTAGTCACTTGTTTGACATAAATTTTGTTCAAACCATTCAGCTGCTTACCAATCACACTGTATATATTCCTCGTTAATGACTTGCTCGGCAATAACATTTTCGGAATTTTCGGCCGTTAACTTGAAATCCGATGGTCTCTAAGTAGCCGGTTGCGTAACCCGCGATTTGAGTTTTGTTCTTTCTCTCCTGATTTGGCTTGAACCTGAGGACTTCGGGTAGCTTTTAAAGCTCAAGCTCTTGGGTCTTCGTATAGTCGATCATTTGCATTGAGACAGTTACGTGGCTTGGCTTGAACCTGAGGTGCTCATGCAGAGTGGTGATAATTTTTGACGATGCTGCTGACGTGCAAAATGTTTTACTACGATGATACAAATTGAATTATTAGCAGCATTATAGATGTAACATATACATTTCATTCCAATATTAAAATTAATAAAATATTTATTAGCTAGACTCAAACCACAGATTTATTAGACAGAATTTTCTATTCAATCGAAAATTCATTAGATTTTCTATAAAATTCAAATCGATTTCAGAATGTACATGTGAGACCAAAACCAATTCCGCTCCTCTCGATACCATTTTAACTTTATAGGGCTGAAAATTGCCATATCTTTTAATATTCTTGCATGGATCGTTTGGTGCAAACCCCCTATTATTCAATACCACATTTAGTCACTTTAATTAATTCAATACATTTTGAATTAATTTATTTGAGTTATCGTAAATACTATATAATTTATAAACAAAATTGATAAGCGAACATAATTTTTTTAAAGATTTAAATTATTTTTCAATTTTCGAGCAACAACAAAATTGTCTTGACATTCATTTATATTTATTATTAACTGTTGCTCAATTTTATAAATCCCAGATTCAATTTTTTGACTACCGTTTTTCGACGTGTCGCGTTCAGAAAATTGAATCAATCGCGTTCCGAAAATTTAATCAATCGCGTTCCGTAATTTGAATCAATCGCGTTCCGTAATTTGAATTAATCGCGTTCCGTAATTTGATTCAAACGCGTTCCGTAATTTGATTCAAACGCGTTCGAAAATTTGAATCTATCCCGTTCGGAAATTTCAAATACTCGCGTTCGGAAATTTGAATCAATCGCGATTCGGGACTTCAGTCATTCGCGATTCATAACTTGATTCAATCGCGATTCATAACTTGATTCAAACGCGTTCGGAAATTTGAATCAATCGTGTTCGAAAACGTGAATCAAATGCCGTGTTTTGTAACTTGACTCAATCGCGTTCTCTGAAACTTGAGTCAATCGCGTTCGGATATTTGAATCAATCTCGCGCGGTAACTTGATTCAGCCGCGTTCTAAAACTTAAAACAACCGCGTCGACGATTTGCACCCTGAAACGAATGCAGTTCCATTCTACAACTATGAAGGAAGATAAAGGCGGAATCGTTACAGGGGCAATGTAAGTATTTCCAACCAACCAAACATACATATTTAGCATGTTATATTTTTTCTAAACAAATTTACTAATATCAAATTTCTGTTGTTACAGGTGTTACAGTGCGAGATTTAGCTTTTTATTTGCAAACTGTAATTTAAAATAAAGTGATTAGTCCGCGTTCTTTAACCACGTTAGGGCCCCGCGAGTGTTAATAGTTTCAAGTTAGGGTGTTGTTTTGCTTTGTATGCAAACTAAATTCAGTGCTTTACATGGGCTGGAGATGGAATGGGGGAGCACCGCTGAAGAAAACAAAAGACTACAACGGGGTGTTCTCCTAACGTGAGTGATCCCCGCAACGAAGTAGTGAGTGCTATTTGAATCACGGGTCGCGATCGCGTTGCGCAAGTAGGTCAGATCAAGTTAGGATGTCTAATAAAACTTCTCTTTCAGCCTAATCCATTTCTTTTCTGGTTCCCTGTATGTATTTAGATTATGCTAGGGAAGGGAATTTAGTTGCGCCAAAAAAAACCGAATCGTTTCGCTTATAACACCTTAGATATTAATATTTCGGATTGAATTACAATATTTGTAATCAATTACATAGGCGGATTATCTAATGGTGTCGTCGCTATTTTTATATATTATATTTGTTTACCCTGTTGGTATTGTACTATATTTGGCAAAAATAGCAGCTCTAAATTAATTAAAACTAGTTTTCAATCTAAATCAATAACTTTTATCTTATTTCATTAAAAATGATCAATGTAATATATTTTTGTTTTCAATGAGTTCATTTATATCGACATAACTTTGATATTTGTATTAAATTTTCACTAAATAATCGACTTGTTTCACATAACTTTGATTTGAAATCATGCTGCCTGCCATCCACACTGTACTACATGTCTATTTGCTTGCCGGCAACAACATTTTCAGAATTTGTCGGCCGTTAACTTGAAATCCGATGGTCTCCAAGAAGCCGGTTACGTAGTCCGCGATTTGAGTTTTGTTCTTTCTCTCTTGATGTGGCTTGAACCTAAGGACTTCGGGTGGCTTTTAAAGTTCAAGCCCTTGGGTCTTCGTGTAGCCGATCATTTGTATTAAGACAAAAGCTCGTCAGTTACGTGACTAGGCTTGAGCCTGAGGTGCTCATGCAGAGTGGTGTCATTTTTGACGATGGCTGCTGCCGTGTAAAAGGTTGAATTATGTGCATTCTTATTACACCAAACCAATAACTCGCGAAACAGTTAAAGCTTACGTTAGCTTGACGACAATAGAAAACAATCCTTTCATTCCAACCTCATCAATTTCATTTTTCAGGCTACCCGTTAAACATTTACCTTTCCTGCTTAACCAATCCTTTCCCGCTCGATGAATTGGTGCCTTGAAGTTGGCGAGCGGGCTTAATCACATGTACATTGAGAATTTCGTCTTTTTAAAATAATAGTATATTTATTTTTTAATAAGAAAACGTCATTTTAATATTACCTATCGTTAACGAAGATTCTGCTTAGAAATATTCATGTTTAGTCTGTCTTTTATAACGGCTTATCTGTTTCACTCATTTCAATCTATTTAAGGAGACATACTCCTTAAAATTTATTTTCTAATGCTATTTAGTGTACAATTCTTAAAAAAACATTTGAATTCGTTTTGAATACTTACCACTTATAAAAGATCGATACCAATATGTGTGTGTTAAAGTAACACTCTATTACAGCTTAAATTCATTTAATATTTAGTTACAATCGTATAGTGTAATATGCTACTAAGCATTATCAAATTATTTTCAATTTATTTTAAGTGCTAATTAAAAAAAAAACAAATCAATGGTATTTATAGTAATTTATTTAAGTTTTGATTCATTATATTCAATTCACATCGGCTCGAATAGTGTTGTAGGCGGTATAAGGGCCCATACCATTTCCAACCTTGCCGTTGTGTTCACCATTCATTAAAAAATACTTTAAAGTTAATTCCTAAAATTGTAGATCTCTCATTACACGAGTATACAATTCAAATTATTAGTAGCATATTATATAACATACAAATTACATTCGAATATTCAAATTAAATGCAACTTACTTTATTTAGCTAGCCTCAAATCACAAAGTAATTAGATAGTATTATTTTACAATCCACATCATTAATTCTTAACTTATTACATTATAAAATATCAACGTATCAAATTAACTTAAATTTAATTATTTTTATTATTTTTACTAAATAATTAACTTGTTTGACTTAACGTTGGTTTCAAATCATTAAACTGCCTACCAATATACTATATTCTCTTTCATGGCTTGCACGGCAAAAACATTTTCAAAATTTTCGACCGTTAACTTGAAATCCGAGGGTCTCCAAGTAGCCGATTGCGTAGTCCGCGATTTGAGTTTTGTTCTTTCTCACTTGATGTGGCTTGAACCTAAGAACTTCGGGTAGCTTTTAAAGCTCAAGCTCTTGGGTCTTCGTATAGCCGATTATTTGCATTGAGACAAAAGCTCGTCAGTTACGTGGCTTGGCTTGAACCTGAGGTGCTCATGCAGAGTGGTGATAATTTTTGACGATGCTGCTGACGTGCAAAATGTTCTACTACGATGATACAAATTGAATTATTAGCAGCATTATATATGTAACATATACATTTCATTGCAATATTCAAATTAATAAAATATTTTGAATTTATTTAGCTAGACTCAAACCACAGATTTATTAGACAGAATTTTGTATTCAATCGCAAATTCATTAGATTTTCTATAATTTTCAAGCTGATTTCAGAATGTACATGTGAGACCAAAACCAATTCCGCTCCTCTCGATACCATTTTAACTTTATAGGGCTGAAAATTGCCATATCTTTTAATATTCTTGCATGGATCGTTTGGAGCAAACCCCCTATTATTCAATACCACATTTAGTCACTTTAATTAATTCAATACATTTTGAATTAATTTATTTGATTGATCGTAAATACTATATAATTTATAAACAAAATTGATAAGCAAACATAATTTTTTAAAAGATTTAAATTATTTTTCAATTTACGAGCAACAACAAAATTGTCTTGACATTCATTTATATTCCTAACTGTTGCTCAATTTTATAAATCCCAGATTCCATTTTTTGACTACCGTTTTTCGACGTGTCGCGTTCCGAAAATTGAATCAATCGCGTTCCGTAATTTGAATCAATCGCATTCCGTAATTTGAATCAATCGCGTTCCGTAATTTGAACCAAACGCGTTCCGTAATTTGATTCAAACGCGTTCGAAAATTTGAATCTCTCCCGTTCGTAAATTTCAAATACTCGCGGCAATTTCAAATACTCGCGGAAATTTCAAATACTCGCGGAAATTTGAATCAATCGCGGAAATTTGAATCAATCGCGTTTCGGGACTTGAGTCATTCGCGATTTATAACTTGATTCAATCGCGATTTATAAACTGATTCAATCGCAATTCATAACTTGATTTAATCGCGATTCATAACTTGATTCAATCGCGATTCATAACTTGATTCAAACGCGTTCGGAAATTTCAATCAATCGTGTTCGAAAACGTGAATCAAATGCCGCGTTTTGTAACTTGGCTCAATCGCGTTCTCTTGAAATCCGAGGGTCTCCAAGTAGCCGATTGCGTAGTCCGCGATTTGAGTTTTGTTCTTTCTCACTTGATGTGGCTTGAACCTAAGAACTGCGGGTAGCTTTTAAAGCTCAAGCTCTTGGGTCTTCGAGTAGCCGATCATTTGTGTAAAGACAAAAGCTCGTCAGTTACGTGACTTGACTTGAGCCTGAGGTGCTCATGCAGAGTGGTGATCTTTTTTGACGATGCTGCTGTTGTCGTACAAAAGGTTCTATTATCAGTATACAAATTCAATTATTGGCAGCATATGACATATAATATACAAATTTCATTTCAGTGTTCAAGTTAATTAAATCTTTTGAGTTTATTTAGATTCAAACCTCATGGTTATATTAGACAGAATTTGGTATTCAACCTAATTCATGGGATTCTCTACAATTCTCAAACCGATTTCTGAATGTACATGTGAAACCAAAACCAATTCCGCTCCTCTCGATACCATTTTAACTGTTTGGGCTGAAAATTGCCATGTCTATAAATATTCTTGCATGGATCGTTTGGAGCGAACCGTAATTATTCGATACAAAATTTAGTCACTTTATTTCAATTCATTTTGAATTAATTAATTTGATTTATAGTAAATAATTATATGATCTATAAACAAAATTGATATACAAAAATAATTTCTTCATTCGCGATTCGTAACTTAATTCATTCGCCATTCGTAACTTAATTCATTTACGATTCGTAACTTAATTCATTCACGATTCTTAACTTAGTTGATTCGCGATTCTTAACTTAGTTGATTCGCGATTCTTAACTTAATTCATTCGCGATTCTTAACTTAATTCATTCGCGATTCTTAACTTAATTCATTCGCGATTCTGAACTTAATTCATTTACGATTCATAATTTGATTCAATCGCGTTTCGTAACTTGATAGAAACGTGTTTCGTAACTTGATACAAACGCGTTCGAAAACTTGATTCAATCGCGATTAGTAGCTTGATTCAACGCGATCGGAAATTTGAATCAATCGCATTCGATAACTTGAATCTATCGCGCTCCGTAACATAATTCGTGTTCTGAAACTTGAATCAATCGCGTTCGGAAATTTCGTGCTGCAACTTAATTCAGCCGCGTTCCGAAACTTAAAACAACCCCGTAGGCGATTAGTATCCTGAAACGAATGCAGTACCTTTCTACAGCCAAGAAGGAAGTTAGAGATGGACTCAATTTAAGTATTTTCAACCAACCCAACATACGTATGTAGCACGTTACATTTGTTTTCAAAATAACTGATATCAAATTTCTGTTGTTACAGGTGTTACGCTGCGAGTTTTAGCTTTTTATTTGCAACCCGTTTTTAAAAATGAAGTGATTAGTCCGCGTTCTTTTTACCACGTTAGGGCCTCGCGAGTGTTAATAGTTTCAAGTTAGGGTATAGTATTGCTTTTTATGCAAACTAAAGTCAGTGCTTTACATGGGCCGGAGATGGAATGGGGGACCACCGCTGAAGAAAACAGAAGACATCAACGGGGTGTTCTCCTAACGTGAGCGATCCCCGCAACGAAGTAGTGAGTGCTTTTTGAATAACGGGTCGCGATCGCGTAGCGGCAAAGAAAACCGAATCGTTCCGCTAATAACACCTTAGATATTAATATTTGTTGATTATATACAAAATTTGTATTCAGTTACATAGGAAGATTGGTGTCGTCGCTATTAGTTCTGTTTGTAAGTATTAAACTAAACTAATAACTCGCGAAACAGTTAATGGTTACGTTAGCTTTGACGACACTGGATGTTAATTTAAATGTTAATGCTTTATTTAAGCTTTGACATTGTTAGGTCTTTTAACTCGCGTTAATAGTTAATGCTTACGTGAGCTTTAACGACATTGGATGGTAATACAATTGTTAATGCTTTTCTTTAAGCTTTGACAACGTTAGGTCTTTAACTCGCGTTAATAGTTAATGCTTACGTGAGCTTTGACGACATTGGATGGTAACACAATTGTTAATACTTTTCTTTAAGCTTTGACAGCGTTAGGTCTTTAACTCGCGGGTAACAGTTAATGCTTACGTTAGCTTTGACGACAATAGAAAACAATCCCGTCATTCCAAACACATCAATTCCATTTTTTTCAGGCTACCTTAAACATTTTCATTTCCTGCTTAACCAATCCTTTCCCGCTCGATGAATTGGTGCCTTGAAGTTGGCGAGCGGGCTTAATCACATGTACATTGAGAATTTTGTTTTTAAAAAAATAGTATATTTATTTTCTAATATGGAAATGTTATTTTTATATTACCTATCGTTAACGAAGATTCTAGTTGGAAATAATCATGTTTAGTCTGATGTCTTTTGTAACAGCTTATCTGTTTCATTAAGTTCAATCCCTTTATGGACACGTACGCCTTAAATAGATTTATTTTAATTATATTTAGTGCACAACTCTTAAAAATATTGGAATTATTTCTGAATGCTTCACAAAATGATCAATATCAAACAGTGTGTTAAAAGTAACAATCCATTACGCTTAAATTCATTTAATATTTAGTTACAATTGAATGATGTAATATGCTACCAAGCATTATCAAATTATTTTAAATTTATTTTAAGTGCTAATTGAAAAATCAATAGTATCTATAGCATTTTGTTCAAATTTTTATTCACTATTTAAATTCACATCGGCTCGAATAGTGTTGTAGGCGGTATAAGGGCCCATATCATTTCCAACATTGCTGTTGTGTTCTCCATTAATTGAAAAACATTTTATAGTCAATTCCTAATATTCTAGATGTCTCATTACACGAGTATACAATTAAAATTATTGGTAGCATATTATATATCATACAAATTGTAAACGAATATTCAAATTGAAACAACTCTGTTGAGTTTATTTAGCTAGACTCAAACCACAGAGTTTATTAGATAGAATTATCTTACAATTTAAATCATTAATAATTGTAACTTATTTCATTACAAAAATATCAACGTAACATATTTGTTGGTTTCAATATTTACATTTTATATATACTTTAAATTTTATGATTTTTATTACATTTTTGCTAAATTAGTCACTTGTTTGGCATAAACTTTGATCTAACCGTTCAGCTGCTTACCAATCACACTGTATATATTCCTCGTTAATGGCTTGCTCGGCAATAACATTTTCGGAATTTTCGGCCGTTAACTTGAAATCCGATGATCTCTAAGTAGCAGGTTGCGTAACCTGCGATTTGAGTTTTGTTCTTTCTCTCCTGATGTGGCTTGAACCTAAGGACTTCGGGTAGCTTTTAAAGCTCAAGCTCTTGGGTCTTCGTATAGCCGATTATTTGCATTGAGACAAAAGCTCGTCAGTTACTTGGCTTGGCTTGAACCTGAGGTGCTCATGCAGAGTGGTGATAATTTTTGACGATGCTGCTGACGTGCAAAATGTTCTACTACGATGATACAAATTGAATTATTAGCAGCATTATATATGTAACATATACATTTCATTCCACTATTCAAATTAATAAAATATTTTGAATTGATTTAGCTAGACTCAAACAACAGATTTATTAGACAGAATTTTGTATTCAATCGCAAATTCATTAGATTTTCTATAATTTTCAAACCGATTTCAGAATGTACATGTGAGACCAAAACCAATTCCGCTCCTCTCGATACCATTTTAACTTTATAGAGCTGACAATTGCCATGACTTTTAATATTCTTGCATTGGTTCGTTTGGAGCAAACCCCCTATTATTCAATACCTCATTTAGTCACTTTCATTAATTCAATACATTTTGAATTAATTTATTTGATTTATCGTAAATACTATATAATTTATAAACAAAATTGATAAGCAAACATAATTTTTTAAAAGATTTAAATTGTTTTTCAATTTACGAGCAACCACAAAATTGTCTTGACATTCATTTATATTCCTAACTGTTGCTCAATTTTATAAATCCCAGATTCCATTTTTTTGATTACCGTTTTTGGACGTGTCGCGTTCCGAAAATTGAATCAATCGCGTTCCGTAATTTGAATCAATCGCGTTCCGTAATTTGATCCAAACGCGTTCCGTAATTTGATTCAAACGCGTTCCGTAATTTGATTCAAACGCGTTCGAAAATTTGAATCTCACCCGTTCGGAAATTTCAAATACTTGCGGAAATTTGAATCAATCGCGTTTCGGGACTTGAGTCATTCGCGATTTATAACTTGATTCAATCGCGATTCATAACTTGATTCAATCGCGATTCATAACTTGATTCAAACGCGTTCGGAAATTTGAATCAATCCGTGTTTTGTAACTTGACTCAATCGCGTTCTCTGAAACTTGAGTCAATCGCGTTCGGATATTTGAATCAATCTCGCGCGGTAACTTGATTCAGCCGCGTTCTAAAACTTGAAACAACCGCGTCGACGATTTGCACCCTGAAACGAATGCAGTTCCATTCTACAACCATGAAGGAAGATAAATGCGGAATCGTTACAGGGGCAATGTAAGTATTTCCAACCAACCAAACATACATATTTAGCATGTTACATTTTTTCTAAACAAATTTACTAATATCAAATTTCTGTTGTTACAGGTGTTACAGTGCGAGATTTAGCTTTTTATTTGCAAACCGTAATTTAAAATGAAGTGATTAGTCCGCGTTCTTTAACCACGTTAGGGCCCCGCGAGTGTTAATAGTTTCAAGTTAGGGTGTTGTTTTGCATTGTATGCAAACTAAATTCAGTGCTTTACATGGGCTGGAGATGGAATGGGGGAGCACCGCTGAAGAAAAGAGAAGACTTCAACGGGGTGTTCTCCTAACGTGAGTGATCCCCGCAACGAAGTAGTGAGTGCTTTTTGAATCACGGGTCGCGATCGCGTTGCGCAAGTAGGTCAGATCAAGTTAGGATGTCTAATAAAACTTCTCTTTCAGCCTAATCCATTTCTTTTCTTAGGGAAGGGAATTTAGTTGCGCCAAAAAAACCGAATCGTTTCGCTTATAACACCTTAGATATTAATATTTTGGATTGAATTACAATATTTGTAATCAATTACATAGGCGGATTATCTAATGGTGTCGTCGCTATTATTATATATTATATTTGTTTACCCTGTTGGTATTGTACTATATTTGGCAAAAATAGCAGCTCTAAATTAATTAAACTAGTTTTCAATCTAAATCAATAACTTTTTATTTTATTTCATTAAAAATGATCAATGTAATATATTTTTGTTTTCAATGAGTTCATTTATATCGACATAACTTTGATATTTATATTAAATTTTCACTAAATAATCGACTTGTTTCACATAACTTTGATTTGAAATCATGCTGCCTGCCATCCACACTGTATCTACATGTCTATTTGCTTGCCGGCAACAA
This sequence comes from Lordithon lunulatus, assembly GCA_963942505.1. Classification (NCBI taxonomy): domain Eukaryota; kingdom Metazoa; phylum Arthropoda; class Insecta; order Coleoptera; family Staphylinidae; genus Lordithon; species Lordithon lunulatus. The sequence goes on along the minus strand of OZ012667.1, from coordinate 53,334,988 downwards.
CATTTTCAGAATTTTTCGGCCGTTAACTTGAAATCCGATGGTCTCCAACAAGCCGGTTACGTAGTCCGCGATTTGAGTTTTGTTCTTTCTCTCTTGATGTGGCTTGAACCTAAGGACTTCGGGTAGCTTTTCAAGCTCAAGCCCTTGGGTCTTCGTGTAGCCGATCATTTGTATTGAGACAAAAGCTCGTCAGCTACGTGGCTAGGCTTGAGCCTGGGGTGCTCATGCAGAGTGGTGATAATTTTTGACGATGGCTGCTGCCGTGTAAAAGGTTGAATTATGTGCATTCTTATTACACCAAACCAATAACTCGCGAAACAGTTAAAGCTTACGTTAGCTTGACGACAATAGAAAACAATCCCTTCATTCCAACCTCATCAATTTCATGTTTCAGGCTACCCCTTAAACATTTACCTTTCCTGCTTAACCAATCCTTTCTCGCTCGATGAATTGGTGCCTTGAAGTTGGCGAGCGGGCTTAATCACATGTACATTGAGAATTTCGTCTTTTTAAAATAATAGTATATTTATTTTTTTAATAAGAAAACGTCATTTTAATATTACCTATCGTTAACGAAGATTCTACTTAGAAATAATCATGTTTAGTCTGTCTTTTATAACGGCTTATCTGTTTCACTCATTTCAATCTATTGTAAGGAGACATACTCCTTAAAATTTATTTTCTAATGCTATTTAGTGTACAATTCTTAAAAAACATTTGAATTCGTTTTGAATACTTACACTTATAAAAGATCAATATCAATATGTGTGTGTTAAAGTAACACTCTATTACAGCTTAAATTCATTTAATATTTAGATACAATCGTATGGTGTAATATGCTACTAAGCATTATCAAATTATTTTCAATTTATTTTAAGTGCCAATTAAAAAAAAACAAATCAATGGTATTTATAGTAATTTATTTAAGTTTTGATTCATTATATTCAATTCACATCGGCTCGAATAGTGTTGTAGGCGGTATAAGGGCCCATACCATTTCCAACCTTGCCGTTGTGTTCACCATTCATTAAAAATACTTTAAAGTTAATTCCTAAAATTGTAGATCTCTCATTACACGAGTATACAATTCAAATTATTAGTAGCATATTATATAACATAAAAATTACATTCGAATATTCAAATTAAATGCAATTTACTTTATTTAGCTAGCCTCAAATCACAAAATAATTAGATCGTATTATCTTACAATCCACATCATTAATTCTTAACTTATTACATTAAAAAATATCAACGTATCAAAGTAACTTAAATTTAATTATTTTTATTATTTTTACTAAATAATTAACTTGTTTGACTTAACGTTGGTTTCAAATCATTAAACTGCCTACCAATATACTATATTCTCTTTCATGGCTTGCACGGCAAAAACATTTTCAGAATTTTCGACCGATAACTTGAAATCCGAGGGTCTCCATGTAGCCGATTGCGTAACCCGCGATTTGAGTTTTGTTCTTTCTCTCGTGATGTGGCTTGAACCTTAGGACTAGCATTGAGACAAAAGCTCGTCAGTTACGTGACTTGGTTTGAGCCTGAGGTGCTCATGGAGAGTGGTGATAATTTTTGACCATGCTGCTGACGTGCAAAATGTTCTATTACAATTATACAAATTGAATTATTGGAGCATATTATATATAACATACAAATTTCAATCCATTATTTAAATTCATTAAATCTTTTGAGTTTATTATCTAGACTCAAACCATACATTTATTTAGACAAAATTTTGTATTCAACCGCAAATTCATTACATTTTCTATAATTCTCAAACCGATTTCCGAATGTACATGTGAGACCAAAACCAATTCCGCTCCTCTCGATACCATTTTAACTATATGGGGCTGAAAATTGCCATTTCTTTTAATATTCTTGCATGGATCGTTTGGAGCAAACCCCAATTATTCAATACCAAATTTAGTCACTATATTTCAATACATTTTGATGTAATATATTTGTTTTATCTATACTACCATATACTATATAATTTATAAACAAACTATAAGTTTTAAAAAGATTTATTTATTTTTCATTTTACGAGTAACAACAAAACTGTTGCGGCCCTTCATTTATATTCCTAACTGTTTCAATTTTATAAATTACAAATTCTATTTTTTCTTCTAGCGTTTTTCGACGCGCCGCGTTCCGAAAATTGAATCAATCGCGTTCCGTAATTTGATACAATTGCGTTCCGTAATTTGATTCAATCGCGTTCGGAAATTTGAATCACTCGCGTTCGGAAATTTGAATCACTCGTGATTCATAACTTGATTCGATCGCGATTCCTAACTTGATTCAATCGCGATTCATTCAAACGCGTTTCATTCAAACGCGTGCGGCAATTTGAATCAATCGTGTGAAAAGTGGTGAATCGCGCTCCGCAACTTGAGTCAATCGCGTTTCGTAACTTGAGTCAATCGCGTTTCGTAACTTGATTCAATCGCGTTCTGAAACTATACTTGGTTTGAATTTAAACTTATTTTTTATGTTGGTAGACCGCCGCCTATTATTTAAAAAATAAGTCGCCCACATAACTCAAAAGTTTGGCTACCCCAGCAGTTTGTTGACAATGACCTCGAAACCCGACGTAAGGGGAGACTATATACAACCCGCAAAATTATGGACAATATTACCAATATTACATTGCGCCATATAAGAGATACATGGATTTTTATTTATTTTTTAATAAATACAAACGAATTGAGTATTTTCTTGTCAAGCATCAGGTTGGGAGATTTAAACTGGACAAGAGCGGATATAATTAGTTTATTTTTGCAATTTATTTTACGTCTAATTTAATATAGAAATTTTGCAGTTAAACCATAATGTCTGTTGAAATATACAGAAAAAAAACCTTTACATGCTAATTAAATTAATTATACTAGAAACCTTAATACAAAAATAAAGGGAATATACTGTTTAAAATACATAGTTTCTTGTTCGAAATAAAAAGTTTTGTTTTTCATTATTTTTAACAAATTCATGTTATATACATTAATAAGAAATGATACACAATAAATACACTTTACCTAACGAATTTTAATTTTTTTTAAATGTTGGGACAGTGTTATTTGTGACAAAGATTATATATAATTTTGATCATGATAATGAATAAAATATCTGAATAATGAATTCGAATATTGTGGGAAAAAATCATAAAAAATTCGTGAACTTTGATTAAAATTCGGCAAACGGAGTTTTTTAACATAAACATTCGTTTGTAGGTTTCCACCAAACATTATTCAAGACTAAGTTAGATCAGATAATGGCCACATGCTAAATTTGGTTGTAAACTATACAGTTATTTTTCAAGCCAAAACGTATATTAGATGTAATCAAAAGATTAGATTAGATGTAATCAAAACATGTGCTAAATAATTACCATTTGATCAAATATCTAGCATTAAACTAGTTACACGCAAAAAATTAACCTACTTATTTGAAGTTTAATTTTATAACTAATAATTCATTTGTTTATATAATTATTGTTTGCTGGTGTTTTACAAAAAGGTCCTTTTATGTACATTCATACTAAAACCAACTGATAACTGTTATAGTTCATTATTTAGGTGAAGCTTTTAACAGCTATAGAAAACAATTTTTCCGTTCCATGCTCTTCAATATATTTTGGCAGCTTTTCATAAATATACTCGAACCTTACTACATATTTTGCTTTCTTTGATTTATTAAGTTATAATTTACCTACCTGCATTTCTTTCAACTTGTAACGTATAAACTAGAGGTGTGTGAGCAATTTTTAATGAGCTGCTTCTGCTCCGATTAAAGAACAGAGTCGCTACTTGCTCTGATATCATACCCTGTTTCGGCCAAAGCTAGTGCTTTAGGCTGCGTGTTTGTCATCGGAGCTGCACTTACTCTACTTTCACACGAAGACGATAGTATGCGAAACAGTGTATTCTGGATTTTAGTTTTACATTATAGACAATGGAAGTATTTATACGAAACTATTTTAGCGTCCTATGTAAAATCACTACCTTGCATACCGGTATAGCATAGTAGCGTCTTCGTGTGAAAGTAGTCTTAAGCTCCTAACGTTTATTGTTCGGGAGCTGTTCCAGGCTGTTGTAAGCCAGCTAAGACCAGCCCATAACAACTTCCAAACTATAAACGAAAGCGGCTTTAGGTTATGATTTTAGAAGAAACAGTCGCTCGTAAGCTTATTTTTTCATGAAGACGCTAGTATACCATACCGCTATACTAGATACTAATTTTCCATTTCAAGCAATACGAATATTCACACCCAGATACTTGAGCGTTCCATATAAAATCAGTATCCAGCATACCGGTATCACATACTATCGTGTAAAAGTGGTTACGTGTACGAAGCTGCTCTAAATATTCAGCGCATGAACAATATATAAAATTTATTGTTTTATACATAAATTATATCTGAAAAGTAAATCCAATTGAAATAACAATATAAACGTCAAATTGTTTATTAAAATTAATAAGGAAAACAGAACATGAATACATCATATGTTGCTTATATACAATTAATATTATAATAATAGTACATCATAATTGATAATTTAGACTCCCTTGCAGAGAGTAACTGTATTAATTACGCTTTTTTACATTACATTGTAGTGACAATGTAATGTTAATAGGGTACAAACAATAATAGTAATGTGTGACTTGGCTATTGTTCAATTATTGTGGAATAAAGTTTAGTAATTACAAACGGTACTATGAAGAACCGCATTACCAATATGTTTATAGTACAAATACAAATTATCACATTTTTAATAATTTAACTGTCTAACAAAGACAGAGTGTTTTCAATAAACCCCAAAGGTAATCTCTCCTGTGAACACCTAATTAACATTTTTGAATATTTATTATTTAATTATAACGATTTTTAAGTACAAATTTGCTAAATAGAGTGCGCCTTTGGATATTATACGATTATTAAACACATGATATAATGCATTTTTTTAACATTAATTTAGAGATTCCCTGACGAATGTGCATGTTTGTACCATATATTTCAAATACCTGAGAGTTAACTTGTTTTTTTTTTATACATTTTGTACTTATAGAATTTACTTACTAATTAATTATAGCAAGTATTACATGAGCTGAGGATTCAATGAGGTAGATGCATGTTTGTACTGTAACTTTGGTTGCACCAGAATAATGCTATACACTGTATTCGAGCCCTAGGCAAAAAAATATGTGAGAGCCTACAAGAACCATATTTGTTTGGCCAAGATTCTTGTAATGAACTTATTATATATAAATATAATGGCTTAAATCTAAACAGATTTAAACCTTATTTGATACCCGTATTATAGAAGTCTGTAAAATAATAAATATATATCCCTGAACAAAAATACCTGAGTTTTGTTTTACAATAGTAACAACTTAATAATAAAATTAAATATATGCGTGAATATATTTTATGTTACATTAATTACACTAGACTATAGAGGTATATTGGGTTAACATTTCATTGCCACTGCATTATATTTTTATAAAACAGAGCCCAACAAATTGCGGTACAGATATGCAACATTTGTGAACTATTTGTGTTTGTCTTTGTAACTACAATTATTAAGGCTTATTAAATGTGTACTTTTTGACTAATAGATAAAACTATTTTTATCGAAAATTAGTAAAAAGCAAGTCATTTAAAAAGTTCCCTTTTGTAACTAACTTTAACAAAGAAAAACATTGGAAAAGGGATGTGATTAAGACATGTGCAGTGAATTACAGCTTAGAGAGATAAGAGAAGTATAACAGACGACACACATCACATTAAGGCCAACCCTATGACCGAGCCCTGGCACACCGCTACATTAGATTTACAACACACTTGCCCCATTATTTTACAAAATCACACATGCCGAATAATTCACGTTTCTTGTTTTAACCTACAACCTATCTAGCTATAAAACCTTACCCTACAATAGCTCTGCTATTTTAAACGGTCATAGGGTTTGGCGTGCAACATGTCCTTATAATTTATATTACAAAATATCTCTCTTTACAGAGATAAACTCACACTTATTGTAAGCAAATTTACTGGTAACAAGAATAATATTATCAAAAAACAGGTATGCAATTTTTATGCAATCCTCAAATTGTAATTTACTTATTATATTACTTATTTAGTATGAAACATCTATCAGAATATCCATTTTGAGGGCACAAAAATCATATCCTGCAATCACTTAAAAAATCCTTTTTAAGTTACACTGAGAATGTTAATTTTAGACATCATTATGGTTAAAGGTTTATAATTTTACTTGATGGAATTTTAGGGGACATTAATTTCAACATGAATATCGAAACAATATTTTTTTTTATATAAAAAATTAATTATGAACATGATCACCCTCTACTACAAATGGGTGTAAGTGTGTGCAAACAATTATGACTGAATGTATCAACGGCTTAATTAAAATAATACCACATTAAAAAATTCCCTAATAATTAAGACGTCGATATCCTAAAGTGTATTAGCGCTACTTAGTAGACGTAGACGTTTAGAGTCAAACAAAAACATTGGACTTTAAATTAAACTATAGAAATAAAAACGAGTAAAAGTAAACTTAAACTAAATTAACATATACATCATATACATACATTAACGTTAATGTAAAGTAACCCTGAATGCCTAAACTTAAATACAAAAGAGATTAATCAATAAATAAAAATACCCGTTATAAAGAATGCTCTTCACTGTATTTGTAGATGTGCATATATTTGAGGTAGAAGTTTTCTTTAGTCACCAAGCAATCAATTCATTCACTCATACATACAACATTTACAACTTAAAGATAAATTACTAACTATACCCGTATTATTATAGTAATTGTAACAAATTAATCATAACATTCATTCAACTTGGATGACCATTTATGCACAGTATATTTAGTCTATATGGCAGTATAGATGTAAGACATATGTAAAGTGTATAAAAAAGTATTTTGTAAATAAATATAAACTGCTTAACAAAACAAAAAATCTGTCTTATGCTAAAGCTTTGAACTATTGTTTAAATACCATTAAGTTAATTATTGTTTCATAGTTATGATTCACTGGACTATTTCATCTGTTGAATACTGAGGTAGAAGTAAAATGTGATGAACACATCTACAGACAAATTATGACTAGCAATTAATTCCTATATATAAATATATATAATATCTATTTTGGTATGGCTTGTGAGGTAGATACGATAATAATATAACTGTCTGCTATTGCTTATACTCTAACATTCAGGGCAGTTTCATGTTTCAACAACAGGATCTTACAATATTAAAACCCATTTCAACAAAAACATTTACAAAAACCAAGTGATTGTAGTTTACACCTTCATAATGAGGGAGACAGAGAGACAACAAACAACCTTCAAAATCATACGACACTTAGAAACCTACAGAATGTGTACCTGTGTGTAAATATTGCAATAAATCAATCAAAAATCGGTACTATAGTTAACAATTAAAGAGCAACAGGCAACAAAGGTCCCGTAAGTGGCTTTATCATAATTGCACTGTATTCAATAACAACATTATTGCGAATAAAGTTTAATATAGTTGTACTATGTAAATATATATTTGTAATTGATAAATATAATACTTTGTACAGCATTGAGGTAGATTCGGTGCACTTACTGGGGGACCAGTGTTGCCCATGCGGATGCCCTTAATTAAACCTTTAGACACACACAGTGCTTCTTGTGGGGAGGGATGGCGCGTTATTTTGGGTTATCAAATGGAGTCGGTTATGGATGCTCTAAAAGTGGCAGAGGCCAGCTCCTCATTCCCGAGCATCCATAACGACTGTAATATAGAAACTACTATGGGTTGTGTACCTGCTGGAACGCTTTCAGACTCAATTCGGTTTTGTGTTCTCTGGCAATGTGTCTGCGAACGGTGTTGTTTCGGGTGAAAGTACGCGAGCAGAATGGACACGGAACGCGGATTCCCTGATGTCTTTGCCTGATGTGCGCGCGTAGATTCGTCTCGTAGCCGTAAAGGCGTTCACAGAAAGGACACTTTAGTTTTTTACCTGAAAATAATAAATATTACAAATTAATTTCGGAAAATGGATAGGGATATCAATATAATAACAAATCTATTTATTTATTTAATCGAATGCCTATACCATATTTTGGTGTAAGACAGTACATTTACATGTTTGTCTATTTACATTGTTTGTATATTTCCTTCCATTTCAAAAACGACAACAAATCTCTAATATGCGCCTATCTATTTTCCAGATAGCATTCGGTATGTTTTTGTGTTGGCAAAGTTCGTTAGTAACTTAAATGTAATAATCATTTATTCTACTAATTTACATTGATTGGCAGTAAAATCCTTTGCATTCACCGAAACTTCAATGAAGAGACGCATTGATGTTTCGGTGAATACCACGGGTAATTGTATTTTCTAGACTGAAACCTACATGCACTCCGCATTTTAATTAAATATTTAAATAGGATTCTAGTCCAGATTCCCTGTTATAGAATCACAAAAGATACATAATATCTATAAAGACAACACAAGCGTTCCTATAATTTTCAGTTGCGTGGAAAGTGGAATCATATTTACGTGGTCTGTCAGCGTGTCCTTTCTTTTTTCCTTAATTGATGTTAGTTTTTTTTTCTATTTATTGTCGATGCCCCTTTTGGCAGATCTTCTTTTGCTTGTAATAATCTTCTTTCGCCCACCGTCTCTTTAACCCTCTCATAATATTTCTCTTCAATTCTAAACGATCGTTATATCACCAGTCGATTTTTATTCACTGGTTGAGGTTCGTCCTATACTTTGATTTTACCCATTTCCCGTATTCTTTTTAATCGTTTTGTCGTCCATATTAGATGCTTTGAAATACGTTTATTCCTAGGTTGGTTCTTCTAGGTTGGTGTAACTCTCTGCACTTGACTTTGTACATATTGTTGTGTATTAATATTCTATCCTTCTTTTAGCTTCTTTAGAGATCGTGTAATTATATGTTTTAATTTTATGGAAACGACCAAAAGAATTTGAACTGAAGCGAAATTCGCTGCCGCTTCAAATCTCTCTGCATGATAGGGGTATTATGCATCTCGATATCCACTCACTGTTACAAATAACGTTTGATAGAATGAAATGGCATTAAGAAAATCTTCAGGATAGTAAGATATGCTGCTAACCTACAACCGACATTTACGGTTCAGAATACGGGCATTCGCCCTGTCCGTTTGGCTACTACTAGTGACTAGTAGTCACACATGCTAACGTTACGCTCATACTAACGTTACACTGATACTAATAGTACAAAGTGACGTGTCCTAGTCACTAGTAGTAACTAAACGGACAGGGCCATTGTCTCTGGTGCCAGTTCGTTAACTTTAACGTAGCATATCACTGACGATCCGTTGGCCCCAATGCTCATATCTCGTCTCTTTCTGTATTTCAAGGATCCTCGATATTCGAAAAATTGTAAACATTTCGCTAATATTTTTTTATCACAAATTATATCGTTAAAGTCTCCCAGAAAACATCCTTCCATGATGTAATTGTTTAAAGAATTTATTGCACATACTCTTACGGTAGAATATGTTTATACTGTAGCGCTTGTTCCGCATATAAGACGCTTTCATTTAGCATGGTTTAGCATTACTAGTTGCCCACGTGACGTGCTGTATTACTCAGGTCTCGGTTATAAGGGCCGAGGTAAAATTGTGCGCATCGGAGGCGGCAAACAAAACAAGAGACAATAATCCCGTACCAGTCCACTATGATAAACGAAAACAGCTTTAAATGCTCTTTCCATTATCCAATTTTCCTGCCATCTGATATAAATATTTCAAGCATATATAGTCTTCCTCATACTCTTATCGCATAGTGTATTATTCGGTAGATTATTATTGTTCTCTACATTTTATTCCCTGTGAATAATCATGTTTCCATTATTTAATTTTCAAAGCTTTTCTGCCTCGTTTAATTCTTTAAGATGGCATCGTACTGCTCTGAGTAGGAATTCTGGAATTCTTTTGCTTCGTATTTCTTATTATTGCCCAGTTCTGCATACGAAATTCTGTATGTATATTATCCTCTAAATCTCTTCAGTATTAATATACCCGTTACTACAATGACTTCGAAGGCTGTAATGTACTACCAAAACTGCTTTTCAAACTCTTACTGTAGACTGTTATTATTGTGTCGGTTGTGACTATTCTGTAGAGTTTATCACTTAATTTCATTGCTCTTTCCATGATATTATTTTCACGCGTGCACCTTACTCCTGTGAATAAGTCCCCTGTTGATTTGTCGTTCTTATTGTCCCTTAAGCCCTGGTCTCCTCGGGAGTGGTCTTTTAAAAGCGGCCGCTTTTGTCATTTTTACCTCACAAAAATAGTTTTACGTGTATGTAAATTAATATGGTTTTCTATAATAAGAAATACCTGGATGTAATGCAAAAGACAGTGACTATGAAGACAGATACGATGAATAATGGTGAGTTATTCAATTCATTATCATCATATCACATCGTATTGTGCTCCACTGCTGAACATAGGCCTCCTCCTTGTCCTTTCAAACTTCTCGTCACCTGCCCATCTGGTTGGTGGTGCCCCTCTGTTTCTGATTACCGCTTGTCTTGTTTACAGAGACATTATGGAATCATTTAGAGCATAAATTACCTGCGGAATTACGCTGGGGCTACCAGTAAAGCCCTGATTTCTAAGAAAGCATGCTAGCTTTAGCAACCGCTTTCTAGCCTACCTATGGACCAAGAAAATCTTAGAGTAGAGACCCGCTCTACGATTACTTCTTCTTTGATTTCATTATTATAGCTAAAACGTATGAAGAGGACTAACAACTATCATAAGACAGTAGACATGGTCTGAAGCCATTTGGCCCTGTCCGTTTAGCTACTACTAGTGACTAGTAGTGATACATGCTGTCGTCACGCTCATACCAATAGTATACGTGACGTCAGCATTTATCACTACTAGTTACTAGTTACTAGTAGTAACCAAACAGACAGGGCAATTGCGTGCAGAACGTTGGTGGTTCGAATCCACCGCTAGTCTGGAAACTTTTCTACAATGAGTTGACCCGGCTACCATACCATGGATGTTGTATGAGACACAATAGGTCCTTGAAGGGCCGCAGCCTAGGGGCGTGGGCTGTACTCACCGTAGAAAAAAAGGCCTCTTCGTGCTTTTTAGCTTGAACTTTAAAGTACCGACAAGTGGGTTATGATCGGATGAGACGTCTGCATCTGGGTATGTCTTAACTGATGTAAACATGTTTCTGTACCTTTTATCGATAAGAATAGTATCTATTTGGTTTTGTACGATTTTATCTTTCTTATCCGAAGGTGATCGCCATGTATACAGTCCACGTGGTGGCAGTTTAAATGAGGTATTTAGTACTATATATTCTGCATCTACGCAGAATTCGTATAGTCTATCCCATCTTGGGTTGCTTTTTCCCAGACCAACTAACTGTTAGAAAATCAAGTGGTTCCAAATCTACGTGCCGTATGCCCTAATGGCATTGACAATAAGTTGCTCCAACAAGATGGAACTCCTCCACATTTTAGTCGCACAGTCCGAGAATTATTAAGCCGCACTTTCCAAATCGTTGGATTAGTAGAAGAGGTGAAATTGAGTAGCCACAACAATCTCCTGATCTAACACCCCTCGATTTAGAGTTTATCCAACAAAATCAAATTCAATGAATGATTTTGAAAATAGCATATTTGGAGAAACTACCAACTCTAGGGATATGCTCCCGATGGTTCAAAATTCCATTTATGGGCGTTTGTGTCATTTCGAGACCAAAGAAGGTTGAACATTTATTATAACAATCGTAATAAACGGGCAATACATTAAAACATTTATGATACAACTAACCCCCCAGGAGACGAAAGTTAAACGCCTTCTGGCGGCACCACGTCAATTAGCAAGGCAACAGGTCTATATATATATATATATATATATATATATATATATATATATATATATATATGTAATTGTGAATAATCGAACAAGTAGTATCATGCATTAACAACTTACCATCTGGAGTAGTGATAGCTCCCGTTTTAGAGAGTTTGCTAGTAACCGAATTCCATAATGTTGTTGGTATAAGATCGCGGTCCTTGTTGATATTCGTGTCGGCAGCATCGTACATCGCCATGGTACCTCCGTTCGGTGCTTTGCATCCACTACTGACTGTATTCGTGTTGTTCGTATTGGCCGTGCTACTCAGTGGTTCTTCTTGTATTGCAGGTGGGTCCATTTTCATTCGAAGATCTAGAAATAAAACAACCTCCATATTAGTCATGTCAAATAAATTGATATTATTTAAAAAAATGCAATACGGCTCAAATAATAATTAATACGACTTTTAGAAACACTACCTGATGTTTTTGTTATTTACGTGCCCTGCGCCACCAGCAGGCTTTTATAATTTTTAATATACTACCGCTAGAAACACCCTGTATTATAATTTAAGAGTTATTTTAAATTATAATACTCAAACAAAACACTTTCTTATTTTACAAATCTCCTCGGAGATATTGTCAAATTAAATTAACGCACCCGACTCTGGTATTGAAACAATATTTCTTCGTACGTATTTGGTGGAGGCGCCGGTACCAGCAAAAGTGATTCGTTTTTGACGTCGCACAAAAGTTTTATTTTAAAGAGGTTGTTACCCTACTGTATATAAAACTCGTTAAGGTCATATTTCTTGGCTCAAATAATGAAGATTACCTTCAATACTTTCCACAACTGCACCACTGATAAGGAAGGTAGAGGTCCTCAAAGCCGGTAATAAAAATCCTTAATTGACTAATTGGCTGTAACTTCTGATAGAACATCATAGAACAACAATATTCTGTACACAAGAGTATACCATCAAAAGTACTGATGCCATTTATATATGTTTTAAGACTGCATCTGATTAATTTTTAATTTTTTTTTAATTTTCAAGAAAGTTATATTTCTGTGTGGAATAAACGGCTCACGGAAAAAATCAGTTGTTGAAATAATTAAGATTTTTCTGATTTAGACCACATTAATAAACTTTTATAATGTTGTTTACAGCAATTTTATATATATATATATATATATATATATATATATATATATATATATCAATAAATTTGTACGGTCGATCTTAGATTCATTTTGAGATTTCACGATATTTAGTTATTGTTTCATTTGGTTATTTTGTTAATTTATTAATTTGTTAGATTCATCGATCGTTCTTTAATATGAAAAAATACTCGTACTTGCAAATATTAGACTATGTATTTTTTATATGACCTAGTAGAAGGAACGTTGTGCAAATAACGTCACAAATGGCTACATTTTACGACACCATCTCAGAAAGCCAGGGATTTACTTAAAACAGACTGTTTGTGTAGTATATTTACGGTTTAGTAAAAATAGTAAACGCATATATTTATTAATATTGACAATGCAAGAACATATAGAGTCATTTGTAATCATTTGCAATAGATTTCCTTCTTGTTCATTAGCATCCGTCATGACCAATAACACATTATTTTAATAACTACTTAAAATGTTTGTTAGCGTTTGGTAGGTTGTAGAGATCTTGTATACAGAATTATTCAAAATTTAACAATGTTTTCTTCATCATATTGATATTAATTGATTTACAAACAATTAAGCTAAACACAAAAGTATTTATAAATAATAACACGATTCAAATAACCTAAATATGTAAAATGTAATATGATATGGCAGAAAGAAGGCCTGTGGTCGATAGCCTTAATAAAGATTTATTCTTTCTATTTCTCTGGCTGTGTGCGTAACATGATTAAATTTTATTTTCTATTATTTGTCACCTGAATGAGATACTAACCGTTTCCATAACTATACCCTGATTCAAAAGTGTATATATTGAAATGGATTTAAATCTTTTATCTGTTTATAAACTTAATTCGACAATCTCTAATATATCAATTATTTTACCTTCTGGGCATCCTGGGTCACGATGGCAATGGTCGGCGTTGTTCTCAGATGGTGGGCAAATCAGTGCGGTGGCTTGTGCGTCGCTATCATATCTATGGTCGGGCAGGGCGGCATCTGCTTCGGGTTGTTGTGATGGGGGCAGGGAGCAGGAGCTGCTGCTTGAGGGTCGGTAGGCCAAAGACATGGGACCCGGCGATGGGGGTCTACCGGCTTTGCTTCCGTCCCTCAAGACGCTTGCTCGTTCTTGCAAAGTGGGGCTGCGTAAATGTCTTCGTTCGTACGGTCTATAGTGGTGGTGCATATACGGTGACATTGCTGGCGAGTACGAGGATGGACTTTGCGGTGGCATATCTGCTTCTACTTTTAATGGCTTACTGCTGTTTATGTTATTTCTACTAGTTGGGCTTTCCATATCACCACCGCCCATTGGGTCCATCTGACTACGTACTAGTTTTTCGTGTTCGATACTTAAACCTTTCACCTGAAATATAATTTTAAAAACTTACTAGTGCTTTTAAATACAGTCTTATATTAGAAGAATTCCTAATATAGCTCAGTATTATATTATAATACTCATGAAGAGCAAATTAAAGGTCGTTTTAGACAAAACAATTTCTTGACTCAAAAGTTGACTCAAGATGCTAGATAATCTAAATTGTCTCGTATCATACAGCAAATTATTGCTAAATATTGAATTGGATGGTAGATCGAATAGAAAAATATAACGTGTTCTATTTGTCAAGCACAAATTTTATGGGAGGAGGATATATGAATTCATTTCTTGAACAACTTATGAGCTAAGAAATTGTCTTGTCTAAAACGACCTTAAGATACAAATTTAATATAGAAATATTTAGTAGACGGTAAAATATAATCGGATAAAAATCATCGAGGTATCCACAGTCGTAAAACTATCCATAAAAGATATCAATCATTTTGTTTTTGGAATTTTGCAATACTAAAAAACAATATTTTGAAAATTAAAAAAAAAACACAAAAACAAAAACATTAATAAAAATTGCAATTTGTTTTGTTGCAAATATTATTTAATAACAACTAACAAAATTAACTTAAATTTGTTTTTTTTTCTTATTTTATGGTTACCAAGATATAAGCAAACAATTGTAGATTTTTTTTGCACGCTCCGTTTGGTAATAATGCACCCTGAAAAAGTCGCGCCAACTCACAAGCCGCCCGAAATGATAAGAATTTTTTAACTTCACACCGGTACATTTTCCCACATTTTCCCGAATGTTCAAACATTTTGGCATGTTTTTCACAGTTTCTCGCATGTGAGAAAAAGTCCACGCGCCAACTCACCGGCCGCCCGGAATTATAAGAATTTTTTAACTTCACACCGGTACATTTTCCCACATTTTCCCGAATGTTCAAACATTTTGGCATGTTTTTCACATTTTCTCGCATGTTCACATTTTCATTTTCAATACTGCATTTAACCATTTCGCTAGTTCCCCGCGCGTTTTACGTATAGTCAATTTTGCTCAAATTTTCAATAGATCGTTCAAGGTAGGGTTCTCAGGTAATTGCTACATTTGGTCGAAATTCGTTGTGCCGTTTTCCCGAAATTTTGTTCACAGACAGAGATCCAAGACGGATATACATACTAACACACAGACATTGCAAAAGTCGGGTTTATTTCGACTATTTTAGGCATAAAACGTAACGGAAATTGTGTTTTTTTTAATTGTTCACGACAACAATACCTTCGTTTTGTAACTAAGATTGTCGAAATATGCGATAACTTTCCGAAAAACAGACTACACCATTGTTTTTCTGAAAGTGATTCCATATTTCGACAATATTTAGTTACAAGACGTTTTCGGTAAAACAATACCTTCCTATACATCAGTGATTTATTCGGAACAAGTCCACGTATAGTCAAACTGAGTAAATTAAATCTGTACATACCTGTAAACATTCTGCAGCCTTGAGGAAACTCGAAAGACAGTCCTGCGAAACGTGCACCTCTCCCTTGTACATGAACTCGAGCAGGGCGGCCATATTGGCCGCTGACGTGCCGTCCAATATGACCAGCAGGTTCTGGTGCAGAGGTGCCGTTTCGAAGAGGTCTGCGAGGTGTTTGCTGCACGCAGCAAGGATAAGCTTGTGTGCGCGGAAGCTAACGCCATCGCAGAACAGTGTCACATCCGCTAAGGTTTCGCTTTTGAACAAGTTGCTGAACGATGTGGCCAAGTTGCTGCCAAAGCTGTTCCACTTCAAGCAAAACTGCTGAGCTCCTGACTCCATGCCCCCGTTTATAAAACTGTTGGCTGAAACAAACAAAAAAAACAATATAAGTTTAATGTTAGAAAAGCGACTATTAATCTATTACTGTTAAAAAAGCAATTTCTACCAAAACAAAACAAATTATTAAAATTAATCTTCTTACTACTATCAATACTACATCCCTTAAAGTCAAGTATTCAAGTAATTTTATTACATGAGTAAATTCTAAATTTAATGCATTATTCTGCCGAAGTAACAATCTAATTCTTATAAAATAAATTTTATTTATAATTGGTCTTTTGTACTAAAATATAAATGTTTATAAAGATAGAAACCAACCTGGCTCACACCGGTTTAAACTCAGATCATGTAAATGTAAACACTTTTATTACAGAATATCAGAAATACAGATACTGGGTACATACATACGTATGTTCAGAATTGTACTTGTAACTTTAGTAGAAAAATATGCCTGGCTATATAGCCATTTTAACAAAAAGGCATCATAACAACATCACAATAAAAAACATAAATGACAAGTCGGTCGGCTTCAATACATTGACTGGGTTTCTATGTATAAAGATATTAATTATTATTATAAATTATTTGCATAGAATTCCAATTTCAACTGAAATTCTAACATAGTAAAATAATTAAGCTGGAATTTAGCAATAACACGGTAATTATGTTTAGACGACCCAGCTAAGTTGCCGGTTGGGGACGTCGTCCGTCTCGTACTGAGCATTGGGGAACCTGAGTTCGAACCCCATTGGGGCGAATGTTCGCGAATCCCTTTTCACAGTTTTAAGAGGTCTTCTATGAAGTTAAGGTAAATACCGGGTGATTAAACTCCTCTGCGCTTCTCCCTTGACAGACGGAAAAACCTAACGGCTCTATAGCTCTATAGCTCTATAAAAATTGAAGTTTTTTTTTTATATTTAGACATTTTTTTGATTTAATATAAAAAACGGAAAAAATGCACTGAAATGTAAACTATTGTAATTATATTAAACTATTTTCTTTATAGCTTTCTCTTTGATTTGTTGCAATACAATTGAACATTGACCAAAACAATCGTGATTCTATAACTATCGAAACACGATATATATTCTATATCATAATACATACAATATACAAACATTATTTTCTTAGAATGACGTAGTTAGTATAAATTAGGAAATAATTTAGTTCGTTCTTTAAAGTACTTTAAAAAGTTTAAATCCTGTAACGCGCCTAAAAATAAACCCAATAATCTCAAACCGTTTAGGCCAGTTTTATTTTTATTTCTCCCAAGGTTACGCCGCTTCCGTAATCGCATTTAAATCACAAGCAACCTTATGAAAAAAAAAACACGCGTAATTAATTGCCAAATAATAGTATTTTTGTTCGGATACAGTTTCGGCTAAGGAAACCCGATTTGTGTGTAATAAAAAATATAGTTTATGGACATTAATCGCTAATTTATTTAGATACACTCCGGCAACTCAATTATAAACTTGACGGCGCGCGGTGGGATCCTGCAAGGACCTCCCCCCACCCCCATGCCTATGATATCATGGCACCTGCAAGCAAGAGTGTTTACTATATAGCATCTATTTGCAACAAGGCCGAGCCATAAACAAGCACCGCCACAAGGTTACCGCTGATGCGTGTGCGAGTGCGTTACGCAACTTAACATTCACGATTACGATAAGAAAATTAAAACCCGTGGCGTGTCTGGAGTTTAGTACAATTAATCGGCAAGCATCTTGGAAATTATAGCGTGCACGCACGTAATTAATTATAGGAAACGCATGGAGCCGGGCTTCATATTTTAGGGCCTAAAAGGATAATCTAATTATTGGAGTGAAATAATTATAATTAAATATCACACTTCAACTAAATATCCCTTAAAAATGAAAAGCATAGAAAATTAATCACATTTCAACTAAATAAATTTTCTATGCTTTTATTTTTTAAGGGATATTTGATAAAAAAGTACATATCTGTTTAAAGTCTAAAATATTTGTCATAAAAAATAAAAAATACATAACTGTTTAAAGTTTAAAATATTTGTCATCCAAAACACATTCCATAATATCTGTTTAACTATACAAAAAATTAATATTACCAATCGATTTCTATCGTTCTCCAAATGCAGAATAAAAAATGGAAACCAATAATAAATTCAGAAATTGTATGGTTTTAGCGTCTACTTTTAATGAACAGAACAGTTGTTCAAACAATAAGTGGTAACAACAGCAGTTTTACTCATTTGCTTCATTCATTAGCAAATTATTCTTACCTTTTGAGAGATATACAATAATATAATATATTAACCGCAGTTTTACTCATTTGCTTCATTCATTCGCAAATTATTCATACCTTTTGAGAGATAGACAATAATATAATATATTAACAAAATTTTTGTTTTATACCGTTGATTGAAACGGGTTGCAGTGTCATCTATTTCGTAAAATAATCACAAATCATAATCTCCTGCCAAAGATATAATTTTATTAACGTTACGCAAAACGGCATCCTCACCTAACTAAACTATTTAGTCACGGTACTTTGGTAAGAACACAAAGGAAGTACGTACATACATTAATCACATTAGACGACGCATTGTGAACTATATTAAATTAATAAATGTAATAAATTAATTAATCGGCTTTTGCTGCTGCGTATCCGGGTCAAAATGCGGCACATGAATGACGCAATGTATTTGACAATGAATTTTTTTAAATGGCCAGAGAGTATTTATTTACAATGCGCAAATTATTACGTTTTAAGAGTTTACGATGTGTAGTAGAAAGTTATTAATGGAGATTAGATAAGAGATAGTGGATATGGAGGCTTTTAATGAATTACGGTTTTTACGATAAAATGCGGTCGTGGTTTTATGATATTAATTATATGCTAAATGAAATTCACTTAAGGATGGGAGAAAAGTGGTTTCACCAGTTGATTTCCAATGAGTTTGAAATAAGTTTACTATATATTTAGGTCTCATTTTATATGTAGGTTTGTTGTATATATATATATATATATATATATATATATATATATATATATATATATATATATATACACATATATATATATATATATATATATACACATATATATACACATATATAGGTAGGGTTAACTACATAATGTGTTATTTATCCCCGATTGGAATAATGATCAGTAGAATAAAGCTGGTTTTATAGTGTAATTTTAATTTCACTTTAATTTTCGTTTATCGTCAGGGAGCTGTACCGGGCTGTTTGTTTCTTGTTCGATTATTTGTACGAGTTACTCCGGAAACATGTCGTGTTCTCGTTACTCGCGGTGGCCCTTACCTAAAACTAGGTACGCCAGATCGAGCATTCGCATTGCTGATTTTATTCAATAGACAAAAGCCGCTTTCGTTTATCGTTCGGAAGTTGTTTTGGGCTGGTCTGAGCTGGCTTAGAACAGCTCGGAATAGCTCCCGAACGATAAACGAAAGCGGCTATAGTTATTTCTAATCATTTTAAAACGCATTTATCATTTCAATTTATATATAATGTTATATTTTGGAATAATTCAAATATATACGTTCTTTTGCCGTTCCCAGACAACATTCCCCGTTCACAACGTTCACCGACGTTTACCGTTCCCCGGTGCGAAGCGTCCTGGGCAGGTCGAAATGATAAACGAAAGCAGCTTAGTTGTAATCGCAATAAAGAAAGCTCACCAACTTTCAAGTCTTGCGTTTACGACTACGGTTTTCCTTACGGCGAACCAATCATATCACAAGATTCAAAGCTTATCATCGATGTTGTCTTGGCTACATATTGGTATCTATTCATATATCTCACCTACTGTTTCGTGTTAACATTCGTATTTCGCTATTTTCATATCGTAAATTTCATTAAGGTCCGGTTATACAATTGACATTTAACTGAAGAATAAGGCTAGTGGTGGAATAAGTTTGAGATTTTAACACCAATATCTTAAACTTATTCCACGAATAGCTTTATACTCCAGTTAAATGTCAAATGTAGAACCGGCCCTTAGTCGTTAAATTGTTTTTTTAAACTCTTGTAGCTAACATCAATTTTACTTAAGTAAAGTTAATTGTAAACTTGGTGGTGATTGGGTTCATCTACTAATGCCCCAAGCTTATATCTAATTCTTAATTATGTTCCTAGACTACCCAACTCTGTTTTGTCACAATCACTTCCCTAAATCGAAAGGTTTAACGCTCTTCAGAAGACTGAATATTGTATGTTGCTGGTTGTCACGCAATTGGATCATTTCCACATTAACATGATGATGAAGCCTAGTTTAATGTTTGGCGGCGATTCTCTTCTCGATATCTGCTTTGACATAAGGAATAACAGGGTCCCTGTGCATATAAGTTGTGTACCAAGGTGCATTTACCATAGGGCGTAGAACTATTATTTTAGAATGTTTGTGTAGTTTATAATACTATCTGCATAACTGGACACCATACACCCAAACTGGTCTAAAGATTTTGTTGTAAATTAGAATTTTAATATACAGGATGTCCTTAAAGCATGGAATAAATTCGATAAAATTTATAGACGATTTTTGCAAAAATTGCTCGAATACGTCGATTTTTAATTTTAAATTGCCAATTTCTAATCAAAGTGTCACTTTTCTTCGATCATTTTTGAATGAGCAATGACGTCATCGACAATATTTTGAAATGACACCCCATTTGTTATTGTGGATTCTGAAAGGGATTATTTTTCTGCGATGTATATTATGTAGGTCACATAAGGAAAATAAATATAACCAGTTTTTCTCTCTCCTGTCAACCTCTAATAAAATTTTAGATGTGTGGTCTTGCTGCTTAGGCGACGATATCTTGATTCTAGATTCTTTGTTTGCAGTTTACCTTCTCTTTTGTTACGTTTATCTTCACCAATCAACCAATTTCGGGCTGCCTCTATCCAGTGGATTTGAATCCTTTTGATGTCGTCGGTCTAGTTGGTGGGGGCCTCTATTTCAGTAGGCATTTCTGCGCGGTCTTTCACTCAAGATGTTCTTGGTCCAACGAAAGTCGCGCAAATGGCCAAGGTCCATTTTAAAGTTATTATACGGGTACATCTGTCACCCCGGTCCTCTCCCTTATTCTATTATTTATTACCGTACCCCTAAGAGAGATGCCTAAGATAGACCTGACTATTTTTCTCTGCGCGATACTTATTTTATTGTAGTGTAGTGAGGGTGGGTGTTTCAGCTACATAAGTAAGCACGGGTAACACGCATTGGCCACCACTTTTAGGCATAGTGGAATGTCTTATTTAAATATGTTGCATAACTTTCCAAATCTTAGTTCTATAGATCAAGAATTTGGTTATCTCTACCAATAGCCTATGCCTCGGTTTTGCTCATTTACCGTTGAGATTTGATTTGCGTTGTAAATTCTTGTCTTTCCGCACTGTTTGCACATTTCTTTATTTAAGGCGCTTTCGTTTAGCATGGTTTATCATTGCTAGTCGCCCCGTGGCGTGCAGAATCGCTCAGGTCTTGCGGTCTTGCGATCTTGCGATCTTGCGCCGCTGGTTGTAAGGGCCGAGGTAGAATTATGCGCATCGGAACCGGCATTAGCTGTATTAATTCTGCTGTGTTTCTTGTATGTTTATTTAGCAGATTTTTTCTCCTTTCCATTAGTCCTTTAGTGCTTGTAAGTTTTCCGTTTCGTTGGGTATTTTATGACATTCTTTTACTTTGGGTTTTTATGAAATTTGTAATATTAATATTAATTAACGTTATATATTATGCTCTGCAGTCCTATTGCCTTTTCAGTTAGTTTTCTGATTGTAAATATATGGTCCTCTGTTGAGTCTCTTTTCTAAATCCACTTTTTGATTTTCTAATGTTTCCTCTATTTCTAACCGTAGTCTACTCACCATTATTGCCTCTAATAAATTTGATGTTGTACATAATCTCTTTGTAATTATTGCGCTTTCTGGTGTCATTTTTTAAATATAGGTAATATTGCTGCCCTTTCCCAGTCCTCTGGGATATATATGTCTATGATATAGTAATTGTAATAAAATGTTTTCTCCATTGTGGCCCATGTACTTTAGTTCAGGTTTTATGTTATCGTGGCCCGGAGCCTTTCCATGGTGTATTTAGTGCAGTTTTTAGCTCTCCTTCCGTAATTTCACCTTCCCAGTTCCTTTGTATTTCATTTGGTTGGCTTGCATATCTCCCTATAGTAATTCTTCGAAATATTCTTTCCATCTACCTATAATTTCTGCATTATTTCAAAGAAAATCAGTCACTTTTCCACACAACATTGAAAAAAATGCAAAAAAGAAAAAGAGGCTAAATTAAGGCAACCAAAGGACAAACATGGTAGAATATGTGTCCTTCAGTTGCCTTAATTTAGCCTCTTTGTATTATTTTAGTGTTGTGTTGAAAAGTTACTGATTTTCTTTGAAATTTTCTTCTGGCTTGGTACCAAAATGGTCCCATGGAATTTTTGTTGCCCTTCTTATGAACATTTTTGTTACTTTCCTCTGTATTTTATATTCTTGGTAGTCTTCTTCTTTCTTGGTGTTTAGATGTTTAGATGTGTTACGTTTATGATTACGATTCATTGCAGCAGCAGTGAGGTTTCTTTGTGATCCTAATTTCTAATCCATAATTTCTTCTCTTCGTAATTTAGCATCTAATAACTTGGAGCAGTTGTTCTAATATTCTCTTAAAGGAGGAATGATGTTTATTATTATTGAGAAACTTTTTAATACACATTTTCATATCTATAATATAAAAACAAAGACAATATTTTGAAGCCGACCGACCTGTCATTTATGACTTTTGTGCTGTCAGTGCAGTCGTTGCATATCTGTTTACTACCAATTTTTTTCGTCAAATGAGGACAACTACAGCGAGTACGTGGGATAGTTACGTCTATTGTCATTTTAGAAGTTGTAATTGTATAGTTAGAACAAGAAGATTCAGGGCGTTTGAGAGAGAAAATATATACAAATAGTCACACGGGCTAAGAGGAATTGGCGAGATAGTTGATTATCACACGTCGTCAGACGACGGGAATTTCACCTAGTTATTATATAATTTTCATGTGATTGCTATAAAATGCAATATCGAATTCTGAACGATTTATTTTCATAACTTCTTTATAATTAAATATAATACACTTTTGCCTGTATTCACGAACATCCCATAAACTTTGTAGCTCCCATAAGA
Organism: Lordithon lunulatus; assembly: GCA_963942505.1. NCBI lineage: Eukaryota > Metazoa > Arthropoda > Insecta > Coleoptera > Staphylinidae > Lordithon > Lordithon lunulatus. The sequence continues at coordinate 53,311,560 of OZ012667.1, read as the reverse complement.
TATTGAATGGATAAATTGACAACGTCATTGTGCCACAATATGCCAAAACAAATGTCAAACACCTTGAATAACGCTTTGATTATACCTTTTGTTTAATTGTGCAGTGTTTGCAATAGAGAGAATCTATAGTAACTACATTCCCTAGATAATGTATTTATCGTTACTATAGCAAAGAATACTTATAGGTTTAATAGCTATTGATAGATTTATGAAACGTCGGTGAATACGGAGGTTAATCTTACATAATTTTAAAATAATATATCACATCTGTATTTTGGTTTGAATATAATACAGATATACAAATTCTAAATTAAATTACTTATTTCTGACACTAATCCTGGGTTTTCTAAAGGCGAAATAACTATAGCCCGTGATTACCAGTAATCCACTCATAGTAGTTGCATAACGTATTCTTAACTTAAATTTAAATCCGTCATGTATATATTTTTTTGTTACAATATGACAACGTGACTTTTTGTGTCAAAGTTGCTTGAATTTAACTACGTCATGTATATATATTTTTTGGGTTAAATATGATAACGTGTCTTTTTGTGTCAAAGTTGTCAAACATAACATTTAATTCATGCATTGGACATTAACTCGGAGTTATGATCAAATTAATTTGTTTTTATACAACGGGGTCTCAGTGTACCAAACAATTGAAACATTATAAATTAAATATTCTCACGCAAATGTAAATGAAAGTCGAGTTCAAAGATCACAGGGAGGTTCAAGTCAAATTTAAACCATACCTGGCTGCCCTATGTATAGCTGCTGCTTTTCCGTAGAGACCGTTGCCATGCAAGCTTCTTTGTAGGGCGCGTGATGTCATCAGTTATCCTGTCTATTATAAGTGGCAGTCTAATTATCTCCAATTTGGGTGTTTTTGTCGCGATTTGAAATAGGCTCCTGTTTTTTTATGATTATTACACTCTTCGCTGTTTATATCACGTTCGTATAATAGTACTAGTAGTAATTAATATAACTGTTACAATTGAAATATTTTCATGTTATTCAGATTATTTCCCGTTTTCTCTTATTAACTCGTGATCATTTCTCGAATCACTAATAAATCTATATGAGAGTGAAGATAATAATCATAATATAATAATAAGTGAAAGTTTTTGTCAAATTCAAACGGTTCTCTGTTTATCAACGACATTGAGAAGGAACGCATGAGTGACATGAGGCTGTAGCTGGTACAAATAAATATAGCGCGTAATGTTATTATTTGAGTGATGAGTATAGATATATGTACTTTGTAAATGCAGTACTGCTGTATAAGGAAGGTATTGTTTTCGCGAAAAAAATCTAATTGCTAATTTTGACTTCTCTCCACGTTCCATGACTTTTCTAGTCGAAATAGACTATTTTTTAAACTAAACTTTTCTAGTTCCATCGAACTAAATCGTCATCACCCAGCCCATTACGTCGATTGTTGGACGTAGGACTTCTGTCTTTACTTTTCCCGAATCCCAGGGGTAGCGGGTAGGCACTTCTTTTCGAACCCGGAAATTAATAGACCTACTTCAGGGATGCGACCCTGCCCACGCGAGCCATGGTTCTCCCATCTCCTTGTACCGGAGGGAACCACGTCCAGACTTTCAATTCTTCTATTGTATTCCTATCTCTCCTATATCTATACCCTAACCGTCTTCCAATATGTCTACTCCGCGTGGATGATTGTGACTAACACCTCTGATGGGTGTAGCATCTAGACTAAAATCATATACCTTGAAAAAGACCTAACCCAAGGATTCTGGGAGAGAAACAATACATATTTATATATATATATATATATATATATATATATATATATATATATATATCCTGTCTGTTGTTTCTTGTTTGTGCTTTTCTTCGTACCCCATGTTTCTTTTGCTGTCTCAAGCATATTTTTCTTTAGGTTATTCCACATTTCCTTTACTTCTTCTCTATCGTTGGTCACTTCTGTCTTCATCTCCATTTTCTCCATATCTTGTATTGCTGTTTCCTTTTATCTAAGTTTGTATGGTCTTATCTTGTTGTAGTTTATTGCTATATTTGGTCGCTGGATCCTTCTGTCACTGTCCTTGGTAGTCTTCTTTAATTATCGTCATAACTAGATAGTGGTCACTTCCAATTTCGTAGCTTCTCTTTACCCTTGTATGTATTATTTTGCTCCTTTTTCCTTTTTCTATTAAAATTTAATCTATTATAGATTTTTCGTTCCTGCTTACCACTTGTGTATTTGTGTATGTCCTTGTGTTTGAATAGTGTGTTATTACTAGGTTGTTAATTCTACAGTAATCTTTCCCATTTTGGTTTAGTACGTCTTCGCCATATCTTCCTCTCGTCAAATAACAATCTTTATTTTTAATAAATGTTTATGAATACGGCCATAGATCTGTATATATATATATATATATATATATATATATATATATATATATATATATATATAGATAGATAGATAGACAGTTACTTGAAGGAAACTAACCATATAGATTTTCAGAGTATTTGTAATGTTACAAAATCTCCTTTATCCTTTATCCTTTATCCTTTAAATTATTCCATTATTCCATTATTCAGCTCGATATCTTTGCTATAGTATTTTCACAAGTGAATCAAGGATTCACTTCCATTTTTCAAGTAAATATCGTGCATAAAATATTAAAATATTATTTAGTGTTCCATCGTGTGTGGATAACATTAGTCGAATTAAAAATAATCTCTAACAACACAGCAGTATTCCACTCGCCATCATATAATAAAACGTGCAGCCGGCTAACTGTAAACGCGATAGTTAGCAACTAGCGCCTAAATAAATGGCCGACAATAAATAAACGACGCCGCTGCGATCCAGGTTTAGGTGAACCCCCAGCAGGAATGGCGCTGACGTAATTTCACGCACGCAGGTGCTAGAAGGAGAACGTTGTATATTTCACAGCCGGCATGTGGCTGCTGCTGCCTGACCAGCCGCACGCATCATGAAAATTAATTCACACGGCGTTATTTCTTATTTATTCATACCCAACCGAAAAAAATTGTTTAAATTAATTTTCGTGCGCAAACGTGGTTTCCGTTCTAATCAATTCCGTCGCTGCTGACGGTCCGTTTTTACCCCTGCAGTGTCGCCCCGATAGGTACAGATACGTACGCCTGCATGCATGACAGAATGTCGATGATGAGGCTTCAAGCCAACGCATGCGTACGCACAAATTAAATAAAAACCATGACCTTATGTACATAAACGAATGATGATAATTAGCTTTTTTTTTCGGCGTAGCTGTTGCCTGCTCATATCTAACACAAATAAAGAATGTAATTACGGTTTTTGCATATGGGCATTTTCAAGTTTTATATGTTATATGAATTATATTTTGGGTGATTTTTAATTAAACTGTTTAAAATGTCCTCTTATTTTAATTTTATGTAAGGCTGTACGATATCAATCGCTGGCTACTATCGGTCGCAGGTATATTTAGACATTCAAACATGATCATAAAATGTACCTGAATAGGTAAAATGTAAGGATTTTTGTGAGTAAGAAGTATTACCAAGGGTATTACGAGCGACTCCATCGAATAAACATATATTGACCTCTATCCGACTCTAAAGCGACACCTGGTGTCTAAAAATTGAGGTCCTGAAATGGTGTAAAATTCAAATTTACATTGATTTTGTATGGTGTTTCAGATTAGATTACAGTTCACTCGATTAATGTTTCTTCACGTGTATGGTCTCGTCGTGTTTGTCTCACTTTCCGCTATCAGATTCTAGTTGGTTTCTGAATCTCACTACTCGTTACAAGCTGCAAATACTAAATTTTCATGGACACATTTTGATGTTTATTCGTTACTTTATACGGTACTGCCAATCAACCTATCGCATGCGATGTTGTCACTGTTCCTACTAACGCTCTAAAAGTATTAGTATCAGTTCAGTAAAACGATATATATTCCAATTCCAAGTTTGAATCAAAATAAAAAGAGATGAAGAAATGTAAAAGTCATTATTAAACTCAGGATCGTCATCTTCACTGGAATCCACAAATTTAATTTCAATGCCCACAATTATAGTAAACACTAGAAACATAAAACAATTAAATACGGCAACAGTGTATATATTCTGAATGTTGGTATAGCTTCAAAATGTGTATGCAACCACACATAAAATAACCTAAAATGAGACAGATTGACAATAATTTGGCAAAAAGTGCTGTATGAAAATTAATGTTTTTCTATTAGTAAAGGCAATATTGGACAAGAATTGTAGAGTCTCAGTATAGCCAAATGTGGGACGAACACATTGGGCACCATCTGTGCAAATTCATTATTGCGAGAAAGTGTAAAACGACCATTGAATAAAATTCCATGTAAAATGTGTCGGCGGCAATTACCAACGAAATAAATAAACCATCAGATTTTATGGTAGTGGATTCTTACATATTAAGACCATACTATTAGAAAACAATACTCTTACAACCAATAATCAACGGAAATTTAAATGATTCAATAACGAAAACTTGGCGCCAAAAGTATATGTCACCTTTACACCATTTCGGGCCGGCGCGGTGGCGCCCCCATCGGTCATTCTATAGGTCAATTGCAAAATATATTCGTATTATTTCTGTTATCGCTAAGGTACGCGTGTAAACCTTTACAATAATTAATCCGAAGATACGAGTGAATTTCTAAGTATTGACAATAATAAACAGACACATAAGGAACATATCAAATGAATTAATAAAATATAAAGATAATTACAAGAATAATAGATGTATTTTAAACATTTATTGATATTTTGATTGTTACATTCGGTTACAGGACTATTCATGAATAATTTCTCACCTCATAGGTAATATAATATCAGTATAAGTTTAAAATTACATTATCTGGCAAGTTTTGTGGAAATAGGACGGCTATTGATGATTGCTACAGCTTCCACGATCGTGTACCTTAACTATTTCATGCCTATAGACGTGGAATAAACTATAGACTTCATGCAGCCCTACAGAAAATAATCAAATGACGTTAGATATCTATATATTTCTTGTTCTTATCTTATACATAACAAAAAATCTACACGCTATATAATTGTCTTTAAAGATAATAGTGTTAAACAATTGCTCATTCAAAAATATTACTCTCGCGCGAAATGTGAATTAATATTTGTCGCTTTAAATATTTGACTACAGCATATCCGGCGTGTTGGTTCCTAATTCAGGAACTGATAATCGCCCCATTGTAACAATCCTCAAGGCGAAATTCGTATCCTAATCTCGTCCGAATAGGAAACTGGCCGCGGTTTGATGATAATAACGTGCGTTATAAATCACCGGCTAAGCTGCACGGTTTGCATTTTCGGCTGTTTAGGTTTCCACGATCATTAGTTCAGATATGCTCGCTGCAGTACTGTTACCAATTCACGTGAATGGAACATAACGGAACTGCATTGCTGCATGCCGCGGATGAGAAACTTTTATCATGCCACGCCATTCTAATTCGTCTGTTTAAATCTTTTGTGCATTACTCACGTCGCATGTAGTCTTAATTAGTGCTCACAAACGCTGGCTGCATTTATGTTGCGTAAAATACAGACGTGTATAAATTACAGTCGTGTTTAGGTTTATTAGTGGAATACCTGCTGTTAGTATAGTACATGCACGTATCAAATTATATGTGGCACCAAAACTCATGTATAAGCAACTGCAATGTCGGATTTATTTAATATTTGATGTGTTTACGTCAAGTGAATATCATTACATCATCGAATTTTTTTAATCGTCCAACATATGTACAGATTGATGAGAATACTTTTTTAAGAAATTTATAATAAATTCCCATTTGTATAAAACGCTGTGTACAGCTAAGTTGAAAAAAAAAATTGTTGTTGTATCAAACTAGATTTTTTAAATGTTATATTTGAAATCAGTGGTCAATTCTGCATTGATAAATTAAAAAAAAATATTTATGTTTATTACTACTTTTGTTCGACTTTTGCACAGCTATTTCCATCACTGTGCTCCAGAAATACTGCTCGTTTCCGGAGCACAGTGATCGAATAGTAATAAACATAAATAATTTTTGAATTTATCAATGCACAATTGACTACTAATTACCAATATAACATTTAAAAAATCTAGTTTGATAGATATATAATAAAAATATGATTTTATTTTTCAACTTAGTTGTAGACAGCGTGTCCTAGAGGTTCTGTACAAATGGGAATTTACTATAAATTTCGTAAAAAAAGTATTCTGAAATCAATAATCACGAAACACATTTTGAAAATATTTGCTAATATACATAGTAGGTACATCGAAAATACTGATTAGTAAAGCACCATTAAATTCAAAAGCAGATTGAAAGTTGGCATAAAAAACTGATGTGGCCAGTGCACATATCATACATATCATAAATGTCATAACAATTAAAATAAAATATCCTTTATAAAGAAATACATTCATATTTTAAATGGTATCCAAGTGCATTTACGCTGACATGAAATAAGAAATAAACAGTAGAAATATGAATTATGATATACCGTTTATGCTCAAAAATGAGAATACAAAGTTATCATTTAGTTCTTATTACTCTATTTTGAGGCAATAAAGCATACAATATAAAATATCGCACTAAAATTCCTATTTTATTCCTAACTTTTTTTTATTTTAGCAAAAACTTTATTACTTTATTACTTTATTCATGACTAGTACGAGAAATAGCAAATGTTTTCCAAATTAGCATGTAGACCAAGCAAAATTAAACACTAGAGTCGCCATTCGAATTTGACATTAATTTGCTTCAAGGCGAATACCGCTTGCATTTATTCGAATAGAAACAGGCATGTGTTGCTATTTCAATGTCTTACGCACTTTCATAGGAAGCGAATTGGTTGTAAATTTAAAAACAAAATTAAAGTCCCATATAATTAATGCACACACATGGTCTTACGTAACGTTATCTAAATGTCAATCGATTAAAGTTTTTAATTTATGCTTTCAACGAATATTATAAATTTTAATTAGGTACTGTGCATCAACTAGTTTTTTTTTGTCTTAAATTAAATGGCACTGATAATACCTACATTAACTATACTAGGATATCAAATCTAGTAAGTTTATAATAATAATAATATATTTTTTAAAAATAATAATAATATTTATGTAATTATCAACCGGTAGAATATGCAAAGATAAATATTAATAATAAATAAACATTTAGCAATCACATAATACATTAAATTTAATAAAGCAATCAAATTTAAACGTACACCTATTTTATACCAACTAGAGGAGTTTTTTATGTAATCTACATAGCTATAAAATCAAAAAGTTAGAGCAGTGTTTCTCAAACTATTTGTTCCGCGACCCCCTTTTGCACATTTTCAAAGGACCGCCGAAGAATGGGATAATAAAAACATTCCGAAGCAGGGTAATTTAAATTCACCAGGAGGTAATTAATTAATTATTATTAAATTAATTAGTTAATTATTATTAAATTGCATTGAAACATTCGTAATTTTGATTAATTGCAAATTTATTTTTAATATCAATAACAATTAATAACTTATTTTTGGTACATCTTTGAAATAAATTTTCAAAGGACCCCCGAAGAATGGGATAATAAAAACATTCCGAAGCAGGGTAATTTAAATTCACCAGGAGTTAATTAATTAATTATTATTAAATTAATTAGTTAATTATTATTAAATTGCATTGAAACATTCGTAATTTTGATTAATTGCAGATTTATTTTTAGTATCAATAAAAACTAATAACTTATTTTTGATACATCTTTGAAATAAATTTTTCTGCGACCCCCCAAATATATATGGGACGCCCCCTAAGGAAGAACCACTGAGTTAGAGGACACATAACATTATATTTTTCAACGTAAGGACCATTAAAACTTATTCCAATGTTTTTATAATAACGCTATGCGTTCAAAAAATAGAAGTTATTTTGGTAATTCTACAAAAATGCCTTCTTGGGTGGTGGAGAACCATTATGAACCCATTGTATGGACTCTTGTTTCTTGGGAGGATTCCAGTGGTGTACTCAGGTCTCATCTTCAGTAACAATTCTATAGAAGAAACCTTCAACTTGGGATAGTGCAGTCAAATTATCGCAAATTTGTCATCTAGACAGTTTTTATTCAGGACCGTGCACAATCTCATGTCGAATTTTACAACAACGTTTGTTATACTCCTATGTCTTTCGCAATAACTGAAACTATTAGTAAGCGGTTTCTTGATGATTACATCAAGTCGTACTTTCAGAGAATCTTTTCATGATGACTTTAAGTCATCATGAATAGATATCCTGACCCATTTGAACTGCTTGCACCAATATTTCTCATGGAAATATGACGGGTTATTTTCTCCATGTAATACCACCATTCCGTCATGGATATTATATTTTTCAGACTACTCCCTTCTTTCGAGAAAATATTCATGGCGCATCTTTATTCAAGTTGCAAATCACTCATTTCGCCTCTTTAAACTGATATAAAAATGACAAATGTTAAGTATTTGAACCCAACTTGGAAATGACACTATAAAAAGTTACAGCAATTGCCTTACGAAAATTGTCTTTATGCTTTATGTAGATAACATAAAAAAAAACTCCGCCGGTTACAAATTATTCATTTCCTAATTTTCTTAAGAATTAAACTTGGTATTTTGTTGTATTCACTACAGCCGCCTTGGAATCAGCAAAAAGGCCATTATTGCTGATTTTTTAAACTACCCTTATATATAAAATATTGACTATTCTTCTTGTTCACAAGAATACTCAGAAGGGTAAAACCTTTCAAGTTGGCATAGTGAAAAGTGCAAAAGCAGAGGTATGGACCTAATAATACCTCTGCGAAAATTTACAAATCCATATGCAGAGCTATGTCAGACTACGCGTATTAATTCGTGCTTCTAGTTTTAAAAAGAATAAAGTTGTAGCAAAAAAAAAACGTAAAAATAATAAATATTTTATTTTTGAGGCTTTTTCACGTTTTTTTCGGCTACAACTTTATTCTTTTTAAAACTCGAAGGAGAATTAATAAGCGTTAGCTGTCAGTATATGTTCGTAGTCTGGCATTTTGCATATTGCGGGAAAAAGTTAAGATATAGGAGAAAACATCTAGAGGGCAATTTGTTGGACTACTAATTATCTAACTCTACAATTTGAATTATCCTTCTCGCTATAAAAACAAACAAGTTATGAATGAAAAACTGCGAAAAGGCATAAAACCATTATATTTCACATTGCATTTTGCGGGAAAATGGTAAGAGATTGAAGATGCCAATGGGCTATTTGCCCGGCTTGAAATTCTCTATAATTTTGCAATTTGAGTCATCTTTCTAGCATTAAAAAGATAAAAATTATGGCCGAAAAACCGTGATGACTCTCAAAAATCAAATTATTCACAGATTTTTGCATTTTGGGGAAAACTAGATAGACAAAGAATTACACAAAGACGAACAGAAAGCAATAAGAATCATAAGGCATCCTAATAACCCTTAATATCTCTAATGACTGAGCCAGATACATTGAGACAGAAATTCAAAGACAGATACATTCTTAAGTCATTTTGCTTGACAAGACGGTCAATACATACAAAACTGAAACACCCTATATAATAATAAAGACCCAGCTCGGTGCACTAGTGCTCCTCCACCGCCAGTCTCGTCATGAGCATTGGGGAGAAAGAAGTGCTTTTCGTTTATCACTCTGGGCTGGTACAGGCTTATTGTTTCTTGTTCTATTTGCCGCTTCCGATGCGCATAATTCTACCTCGGCTCTTACAACCGGCGGCGCAAGACCACAAGACCTGAGCGATACCACGCCACGGGGGCGACTAGCAATTATAAACCATGCTAAACGAAAGCGCCTAGAGTTAAAACCCCGATGTGGGCAAAATTGCACAAATCACCTTTCACATTCTTTTCAGAGGTTTTCTGTGAAGCCAAGCTAAATAATAGGTGCTTACACTCCTCTGAGCTTCTATAAAGCTACTACCAAAGTTAAACATTTTGTATAAACTGTGATGTTCCTTAGGAGAATTTCTAATATTGAGGAATGCAATTTTATTTCCTTTTCTTTGGTCCTGTCAGCTTCTTGATTTAATTATATATTCTTTTATTTTTTTTAACGTTTTTATTGTTTGGCAGGTATTGTATTCAATAAATATTCAGTATTCAGTAAGAGACCTACACTTTGTAGACATTTGTATTATTTTTTGTTTATTACTATGTTCATGTGCATTTCACTTTTTCCTTCTTAAGTTTTAATTATGTAATTCTTTATTTATTTGAATTGATATGCCACTTTTTATATTCCCTGCCTTAATTGTGTGTATGCGAGTGCACTTGTTGAATTTTATGATTATTTACTCTCAATTCATTTGTAACTGATACCGACAGAATGGATATACAATTTGTATCAGAATAAAAAAAAGGTTGTCTCTGTATTCTATTTATGTTCGTTTCCGTTGAGTTACTCCATATGTTATTTAGATGGCCTCATTTTGATAGATATAGGGAATGACATATTGATGTCTTCATATCTTCTGGTATCAATATACTCTATATGTGGATCTATTATCTATCTATGGGGCGTATGGAAATCTTAGAGATAGTGGAATGGGTGAGAAGGATGTATAAAGAATCGTGGGCAAAAGAATGAGTGAATGGAGAAGCATCGGAGCAATTTAGAATGGATGTGGGAGTAAGGCTCTCTAAGCCCACTGTTGTTCAATCTGTACACAAATTGGAGGAGTTGTAGTGGAAAGAAGCAAGGTATGTATGATAGCATATACTGATGATGTAGTGCTTGTGGCCAGAAGAGTGGAAGAGATGCAAGGGGTAGTTTGTCGGACTACAAAGGATCTAACTTTGTAATTCGAATTATACTTCTAGTTATAAAAAACAAACAAATTATGGATGAAAATCCGTGGAAAGGCACAAAAACCACACAGTTTTGTTTGCATTTTTTTTTTCGGGAAAACGGTAAGAGATAGCAAAAAACATCCAATGGGCTGTTTGCTGGGCTTAGAATTCTCTATAACTTTGCAATTTGAGTCAATAGATGCAAGAGTTGTTGGAAAGAATTGGAAGGTACCTTGATAAGAGGAGGGTTAGTAGTGATTGTGGAAACAAAACAAGCGGAAGAGTTGAAATGGAAGGAACTAATTATTGAGAGAGTGAATTGTTTTAAGTATTTAGGCTTTTGGTTTGATCGCAGTTCATTTGGACTATATGCAAACAGGCGAGAAACCCTTAGGTCATAAGTTTATAATTTAAAATATATTTGATTTGATTGCCACCCACGCAATTATATAATATGTAAAGCATACATAATTATCAGCCATAACAATGAGAAAGAGAAAATGGGAGCCATAGTGGGACGGTAACCAAGTAATAGCGTGTAATATCTGTGATGCGTATGTGGTGCCATTATTGTTGTATAGAGTGGAACTGTGAGGATTGCGAGAGTGGGATATAATCGAAAGGGAGCAAGATTGGTTTCTGAAGAGTCTACTAGGACTCAAAAGATTGACGCCTATGACAGTGCTGCTGCAGAAAACTAATCGAATGTGTATGAGTCGTGTGGGAGGGTAGTAAAGTTCGAAGAAATTTTGTAGAAGATATGAGAAGAGAGACAGGTACAGGAGGTATAGATCCGATGTAGAAGTAGTAGAGAGCGGATTAAAGATAGAGTATGAATGTATGAAAGAGTGGGCATGTCTGAGGTGTGGGTGAAAGAAAATCTGAGAACCATGGGAAGTTTAGGAACTGCGGTCAGTGGATGGGGCCCAGGCAAGGTGTATGTGCTGTGTAGTAAGAGGAGCGACATGTGGTAGGTATTACCACGTGTCGCTCGTATATGAGAAATTAAAATCAAAGTGGATGGGGTGTTGCAGAAAGGTGAGTGAATGGTTAAGAGAGAATTAGGAAGGCGTGGAAATCTGCAAAACGTTTGCGTGGGAGAGGAAGTTATTTAAAAACAGTATTTCTATAAATTAATTTACTTAACAACTGATACACAACAGTAACTCTTTTTATCATCTTTACCGTACATTCGCGTTTATAATCGTCAATTTTAAACTCACGTATCGTCCACATTTAGATAATGAAATAAATTATACCATTCCTGGCGCGTGATCTAGTGTTAAAACTTGCATTTAAGGTGGTGGAACCGCGGTAAGGTACGAGGTAATATAGTACGTTTTGGGAGTGGCTTGCACGGAGCAACGAAGACAACACAACGACCCCAGAGTAGCTTTTTGTGCTAAACGAAAGCTCCTTATGTGATATTTCATATTCTGGATTGTGCCTCACTATGTATTACAACTGTTGTTTGTTGTTACCTATTTCATAAATATGTTTTCTGCATTCGACTTTCCTTTCCTTTTACTAGGTGCATATGAGACGGTATTCCGGGAAATTTCCTAATGTACCGTAGAGGCCTATTTGACTTTAGAAGCGCTGCAGTTGCCCAAATATTTCCAAACCGGTTTAATATGTCCCACATGTCCCGTCCGTTCCATTTATCCTTACATTTTCAAGCGTTTTTATTAGATAGTATTTTTTGATACTATAATGATAATGGTGATGATGATTTGAAGTAACAAAAGGGTGGCTGGGGTCTCATCCGCATTATTTTTTATTCACTTAGTCCACTTTTGTAGGACCTTTGTGCATTCCCAGACATTTCATTTGTTATTTCTCTATCCATCCCACAGTTATGAAAACTGTAGAATGGGTTTTGCTGGGGTTAAGCTTAGCGTGTGCTAGGCTAGGCTGGGGGTACCAATCGGCCTTTCGGAGGTGATTGCGGGGCATTCACAAAGACCATGAACCGGCATCTCCTCCTGTCTGTTACATCCTCTATGTAGTGATTCGACAGCTTATCCCATTTTGTTGAAGTGATTTTTCATCGTACAATGGCCCGTTACAATTTCTGTAAGCTTCCTTAAGTCATCTCTCGAGAGACGTGCACAAAAACGTGCCAGTGAAGTATTCGGGCCCGGTATGAATTTTCTTGCATATTGGCACGTCGTAAGGCTTCGCCATCAGTTTTGGTGAGACTTGAGAACAAATTCGTTTATGGCATCAGCATGTTTGGCTGGGAATTGTATCGCATGTTCAGGGCCGAGATAGGCACGAGTGGCAATAGCGCGTGCGAGTTAATCGGCAATTGCATTTTCTCCATTTATTTTCACTATGCCCCTTGACCCATTGTAGAGTTTGATACTGTATCAAATATTATTTCAAATCTATGAACGTATATTTGCCGTCATCTATAGTTTTCTGTATATTCAAAATCATATTTGTTGTTATCACTGTTGCTCCTGTTACATTTTCGTATGCGTGCTGTATTTTCGGTATTCCGTTTTCTTTGTTGATGAATTGGGTTAGATGTTACTGAATCTGTTAAATTCATCCCAATTCATCAACAAAGAAAACGAAATACTGAAAACACAGCACGCATACGAAAATGTAAGCTTTGTTTTTATCACTGGTTTATTGATACTTTGCAAATATTTTCGGCCAACCTCTAGCCATTTTCAAGCTAATCCAATGATTAAAGAACTAGTTGAAGTGCACCTAGACTTATTATATCTAATAATTTGTTATAAAGTTTAAAAATCCTGCTATGGCAGTCTACATTTAGAAGTGTATTATCTGCTATTCTTTATCTGTGTTGTTTACTATCTCATATTGTTGCCCTATTATTTCTTTGTAATTTTCTGTGGTTTTGTTAGTTTTTGAAATGTCAATATGGAAGTCAATGTTTTTTACCGTTCAATATTTTTTTTCAAAATCTTCTATATATTTTTGACTTTGTTGTACATTTCTTGGTTCCTAATTAACAAACCACCAAATATAGAAGATCGAATATTTTAGAAGAATGTGATTCTAGTATTATGTTCTAAAAGTAATATTGTTATATCTACTTTGTTAATAGTTTTATTTAGGATTACTTTAAATTTGATTTAATTTCTTATCTAAAAGAACATTGCCCCTATGCCTCTTTCTCTGAAATTGTGCACATGTCTGTGGCCGTGAAGTTCCAAATTCTTTATTTTTTTCGGGTATAACCACGTTTCTGTATGGGAAATAATATCTACATTTTTATATAATGCTTGTAATGTTTTTAAACCGTAATATTTACCTATTAAACGAAATTTACAATAAAATTGTTATACTTTCTTGATACGTATCAGAATCATATTTAAAAAAATATATTTTTTTAAATATGGTCCTGTATAAGCTTGACTGAGTAACGTTTATTAAAATAACAAAAATTTAAGAGATTTTAAATTGTAGGTTTTTAATTATAATCTCTTACATTTTTGTTATTTTAAGAAACGTTACTCAGTCAAGCTTATACAGCACCATATTTAAAAAAATATATTTTTTAATATTAATAATAAAATAACTACTCGAAATAAGGAAAACAATTTAAAAGGATTGCACAAAATTACACGAAATATAGTTACCAGATACCTAGGGCATACTAAAGAACAATAACAAATAGTGCATCAGTTTCTATTTCTATACCAAACGAAGAAATTAAATTCGTGATAATCAATGTGGAAAGAAAGTTTTAACGTTGTCATAGAAAATGATAGCAGTAGATAATAAAACCAAACAAAATTAAGTTTCTTATTTAAGTTATATTTGATTTGTTTGGCACCCACGCAATTATATAATGTATAAAGCATACATAACCATCAGCCATAACAATAGCATTACCGCACACAAACAATCTACATCTAATCTAAACCGCAAAGCCCGGGAGAGGAAGGTACCGCTGCATTTTTATTTGGGTCACATATGAACCCTCAAAGTGGAATAAATATTTACATAAATAGGAAGTAGAGGAAGTGAGAAACCTGTCTACCCAAATTGGCTGCATTTTCCACACAACAGCATTACGTATTCAGGGAGGGAAAACCGGTATGCTGCATTCGGAATCACGCTGCTGCTGCGGCCCACAATAGCCTCAATGGGCAGCCAGAATGGACCGTTCATTAAACGTGAATAGCCAATAATGCAATAATGCAGAAGTGTACAATACAGTTTTGTGTGTCCTTTAAACTTTTAAATGAATGGGCTATAATTGACATGACGTTATTTCCCCAAAAATGTTATGTTAAAATTCGCATAAAGCTAAAATATGTTTGCGTGTATACTAGATTTCATGCAATAAATTGTGATTACGAATTAATGTGTCAGCCACAACAAAAATTTATAGCAGCGGGTTTAATCAAATCTAGTTGGAATCCAATTGGAAACAACCTGCGTAGGTTGGACTATTATTGTAACCATTTTTGATTATGCATGACACATTGTTTATAAAAAAACTGCGATTTACCATTTGCGCGCTAGGCATTTAGGAATGAAAAACAATTTTTGTACATAAACAAATAAATAACACATGGCAATCGACCTTTCAACCAAGACAGGCCGTCTTTTTCTATTACATACAATTTACAGCTAAAACGAGAGAGAAATCTATAGATTGGTTATTGACCATGAGATTTTTTTATAAACTTTTTATTTGATTTTATAATTAAGTACATTTCATTCAGGAATTCGAGGCTTACAAATTCTCATTCACCACTGATTTGTAATATGCGTTTCTGTAGTGTCTCGAGGGTAAACATAAATAATGCACTTTTACTATATATACATTCCGTACCGCATTATTCTTTATTGTTTGAGAACATGCGATATTTTTGTAACCTGTATACAGTTAGATTCCCTTCACATTTTAAACAAAAGTGCGTAGTCACGCATTGATTTCGGTTCAACAATTATGGTTAGAGGCTATAGTTTTTATATGCATGATTGAAGCGAAACAAAAAGTTATCTTGGTTATTTATAATAGTAAAGCAAAAAAAATACATTGGAACAAAGCTAAATATTCATAACTTTAATGCATGAATTTTAATAACATTCAAGGAAATAAATAAATAAAACTTTACCTTTTTTAGTATTTAAGGGTTGGATCATGTCTATGCTCCAGTACAGTATAGACGTGATTCCCTTGAATGGTAAAAAACAAAGTGCTTATATTTATTTCCTGCTTGAATATTATTAAAGTTCACGGATTGACAATTTGTGCCATAAGAAGAGTATGGATCGGTTTCGCCCTTAAGTTTATTGCGTATAGCATCCGGTTTTGGCTAGATCTAGCCCAGGGGCCGACAAAGTGCGGCCTGCAATCGGCTCTGTAAACACACGTCTCTTGAAAAATACAATTTACAGTGAAAATAATATATAATAATTTATTTCACAATAATAACTTATACGTGAAAATAATGTACCCTTACGACAAAAGTTATTCAAGCCAACAAGTTTTTCAGAAAGAACGAATATAGTATATTTGAGGCATTGAGCGCAAACGTGGACTAGCCCTCAAATTTAAAAAATCTAAATTCTTTTTATGATTATATTGATTATATTTCATTTTATGAGTATATTGTTACTAATAATAATAGTAATAACAAAAAAGTTTTTCAGAAAGAACGGAATAGAATATTTGAGGCTTGAGGTTAATAACAAAAAACTAGATTTTAAAAATTTGAGGGTTAGTTCAATTTTGCTCTCAATACCTCATTTTAGAAGCGTCAAAAGTTGCGATTTTTGTAGATGTCATTTTGTCCTAATGGTTCCATATTATAAAAGTAAAAAAAAAACATTGCTTGTTGACACTTCCGCCTCTGATCTAGCCATTTATCAGAGGTAGACATTATTTTAAGCCACCCCACATACTTAGTTTCCAAGCAAGGAAATAAATAATACTACATAGTAGCTCGAAAATGGCTAGAGCTTAGCCGAAACTAGTTGCAAAGTGTAACTGAAGTGTGATAAAAAAACAAAGTAAAAAATCGTTTTATTTATCCTTTACATAGTAGTAATTCATTGCAACCGGTATATGCTCTAGCCTTTATCAAGCAACTAGAATTATGTTATTGTTTATAATTGTTTTGGATGTATTGTTTTAGCAATAAAGGTCAAATTGTTATTAAATTCGATGATAATATCTAGAGCCCATTTCCTGTTCACAATTAAATTGAAACCAAGTAGTTTTGTTTATTTACTTCCTTGAAAATTAAGTACCATATAAATCCGCAACCAATAAAATAGTGTAAATAATATTGGTAATATTTGTTATAAAATAACAGCATTAGTTAAATAATATTGAGTATTGTTATTTGCGTTTGAAAATACAATCACGTAATGTAATATTGATATCACTTCCGGTTAATAAACGCCATTCAAATATCCTCACGGAACGCGTTAACCTTCAAGCGTTTTTTGTACATACAAAGTGCTAAAAATAGGTAAATATCGCGTGTATTTAATTAAAAGGACTAACCTCAAGTTTTAGAATCCACAAACATGAACAAGTCCGAACATTATAACACAAAATATTTTTATCAAATGCACACTAATCTGGTGCGAATGGTGGTGGTGGGGGGAACCACCCAGAGGGGCCGCAAAATTTTCGCAATTGCGCCACGTGTGTTGTAAAAAGCCAAATTTGTAGATCACTGACAAGGTTTGCAGTACAAAGGATTGCGCGTGGAACGTGTTTTAGCACTTGGGCCTGGCCATTGTAAATTTCGTACACGCACCGTGCCAACATAAGTCGCGAACTGACTAAAGTAGCACTTCACTCTCTCGCAATGCACACGCACAGCACGGCTCAACCGTCTCCGAGGTCACTCACAAAAATCCATGGCTCATAGCACTGTTTGTTCCGTTCGCCCGTTTCAGTAACAGTTGCATCTCTCGATAGTTTATACTACGGCAGCGAGTGTGTGTGTGAAAAGAAGGACACACACGCATGGCGCAACATGTAAAATAGGTCAATTGGCCCCCAAATGCAAAACTTAACCCACTTTTCGGGCCCCCCCACTTCCGACCGCTTGCACACACGCATTCAATGCGTTTTCTAATACAAGACTTTCGCGGCTGCTCGCTGTTTGGCTGCATTCGACTAAAAAAACAGTTTCAATGGCCAATATCGGTGACCGCATTCGAGCGCACAATTGATTTTTTTCTACGTCTCTTATCACTTGTATTTCACATGGCCCTTATCATATTCATTTTTGTCGGATATTTCATCACACCCAAAAACCTTGCATATGTTAAAGGTTTCGTGATAAAAATAATACTACAGTTATACAGCACATTTTATTAGTAGTGATATACTAATTAATACAAATTGGCAGCGAATACACTTGTATTATTTGAATTTGCATAAATGCAAATTTATTTTACAAATTCATTTCGACCGTTATTTTAGTATGCTCAAATAAAATACGAAAGCCGCCAGAACGTCTTCCGTTTTAACAGGAAGTTTATTTAACATATTAATAACTGTTTTATATTTAAGACTCTCGCATGTGTTGTTATTATTTGCGTGAAGCAATACCAATTAATTTTAATTATATTTTTCGTTTCGTGCGTAATGAGTGGCTCTTCTTTAAGCTCCCCACAGACGATGTGGTGAACGCGAACGCCTCGACGAAAATTCTTCTTTCCTTTGATGTGTGCAGTATTTCCCGCATACCAAAAGTACTTACACAAACGCAATATTTGTCTATATTTCTGATGCGAGAAGTATACACACGGTGTGGCAAATCAGCGAATGCGTCTACATTCGCTTACGTTCACCACAACGTCTGTAGGGAGCTTTATACGGCTAGAATAATTATGTATGTTAAAAAACTTTAGAAATCTATCATAAGCGAAACCTTAATAAACGGAAATAATCGGAAACCTTTACTTGCAAGGGTGCTTAATCTTGAAATTAAATAAGAATTGAGTTTCAGTTTTACTGTTTATGGTGAAAATAAGTAATAGAAGCTAAAAGTGTATTACTTTAAATATGTATTACTTAACTCATTTTATTTCTTCAATATGTTTAAAATTGATATCATTGATGATGTCTCAAAGGTTTAGTTTTTAAAATATGCATGTATATATTTCTATTTCTATCTTATACTTGATATTGTATGTTTTGTTCTGACCCGTGTAAATGCTTATAATACACACATGTATAAAAATTAAGGCACCCACACCATTATTGCCCAACTCTGAAAGTCAGGATTTTTATAGACATTCAAAGAATTGTTTACTGCTACGTTACCACTACCGAACACGTAGTGCAGTGGTTAGCACCCCCGCTTAACGAACAGGCGGCCTGGGTCTCAATCCCGGCCCGAGTACTCGGTACCATTTGTCGTTGGGATAAAATTATTATTATTTTTTTCTGTAGTAGTAAGTGCTTACATATACATATACCAAGGTGACCAGATTTCGAAGTTGGAAATTCGGGATGCTATATATATATATATATATATATATATATATATATATATATATATATAAAGGGTTAAGTAGGAAAGTAGAGAATTTTACACATTTTTGGGGTATTGCAGCAATAAAACGCTAGTATTACTTAGGATTCAAGTTTAAACCTGCATATCCTAAGTAATATTAGCGTTTTATTGCTACAATACCCAAAAAGTGTATGAAACTGTCTAGTTTCCTACTTATCCCTTTATTTATATATATATATATATATATATATATATATATATATATATATACATACATAAATATCTATATATTATTTATAAAGAAAAAATAAATCAAATTTGTAACCCTTCTAAATTATTTTGATGAAGTAGCTATATAAAGGGTGTTTCATTTCGAGGTATAGAACTTAGAATTTAAATAAAACACAGAAAAATAATTATTTGACTTTTTTTGTAAAGATAATATTGTGCAATTAATGTTTAAATATGATTTCGGACATGTGGCCACCGTGGCTGACGCGTAGAGGTCTTAATCTGATGTCCAATTTGCGATCACTATTCGCAGCATTTCTGACCGGAGTGAACTGAACCGGAGCCCCTATGATCCCAGCCTCTATACCGCGCGGCGCCGTGGGGCTCATAATACTATTGGTAAAATAAGTATTTTGAATGAATTGTAATCCTTAAAGTAGGGAGTTTATTAATAAGTAATAATAATTCCAATCGGACATTGGAATTACGCGCAGCCATTTAAATGATCAAACTACGTAAAAAACCTGTAAAAATATATAAAACTGGATCCGTGTCAATCTAAAAAATACTTTTTGTAACCACTATTGGGTTAGCAACAAATAGTGAAAATTTGAAAAAAAAACTCCGTGGCCTATGATGGAAAATTAAATAATTTTGACTTTGCCCTCGTCCAGATAGGAGCGGAAAAGTTAAAAATAAAAATAAAATAGAAGGAACAACGTGCTCGGGTAGGGACTTTCCGTTTTCTAATTCTCATTTTGTTATAAATATTGTGTAATTTTTTCAAATCAATTGTATGCCAGTGAATTTTAAAAATAATAATAATGAAACATATATATAAAAAAATACTTAGAATCAATATTTTCCAATTTTCTTCGGCCATCTGGTGCACTGATATGTTCTAAACCAAGATCCAAAAAAAAATTAAACAAAATACGTTGCATTATTTTTTTATAGACTCAGCCACTAAACCCGAATTATCCAGATATGAGCGTAAAAGTTTAAAATTAAAAAAAAATAGAAAAACAAATCGCGCCCCATACAGACTTGCGAAATTTTCTTTATCATATTGTTATAAACATTAGGCAATTTTTTTCAAATCCAGGAACATTGCGCGTTATGGTCAAAAATAATAATTTACGTTACAACATATATTGTAAAAAAACGCCTATAAAAATTTAAAAAATATATATATATATATATATATATATATATATATATATATATTATGATCGGCAAGGCCCGCAAACAATCTGCCGTGCGCGCGGCCCCACGGCCGGTGCATTTCTGGTCGTATTTCGGCAATAACGCGCCGAACGTATAAAAATAAAATTTAACTAAACAAAAAAATCAAATTATAATATAATATTTTTTTTTTGACTGGCTTGTTAGTGTAGTCAAGGGTGCGGATGAATATATGCAGATCCATGCCTATGCGCAGATGAGGTTCGTAGTATACAGCTTTTGAACATAACTAGTAAGTCAATTTTACTAACACCTGCCTGTCTAGGGTTAAATTTCAATAATCAAAGGATTTTGAAGAAATATATAACCATTATTTGGGACAGATTTGCCATTTATATACTTATATAATTATGAATGGCAAATGAGGATTCCTATTGTAATGTTGTACTGTTTATGCTCAAGTCAAAATGTCCACTTATATATTCTAACTTATTTCTTATTTAATACTTTATTAACACAAATAGACGTTTAGAACTGAAATTCAGTAGAGATGAGAAAACTTAATTTTTTATTGAAATAAGAAAAGCGTTATATATCAGAGACCGCAAGGCAGCAATTTTCAACCGATCTGCTGCAATCATAATCGCATTTATCGCGGAAATTAACAAAACAAAAATAGTGAGATTATATAATTAATTCTGCGTGACGTAGAATCTGTGGAATTTAGGAAGTAAACATGGCGTTACAACACTAAACAAGTATAATTCAAACTACAATAGTAGCGTCAACGTAACTATAATTTCATTGGTCCCCCGGCAACATTTTAATTCAGAAAATGATTACTTATAAAAAAAAATCTGATGTAGCCACTACATATTACTTTATCCTACGTATTATATATATATATATATATATATATATATATATATATATATAAATCAAAACCGTATTATAATATTTAAAGAATTTCTTTTTTTAAACAATAATATTTTATCTTTTATTATCTTTTATATGTTTTACGTATTTGTTATGCAAATCTGTATACATACCTATAACCAATTCTGAATTATTAATTTTCATAACTATTCTCGATATTTTTAAAAATAAATGCATTTTACCTAAATCGATCGTATATTTAAAAAAAAATGTCACATGTAAAGTGTGATGTCCGTTCGATACTATTGTTTATAACCTACTTACAATCTAGCATTTGTTACCATTATAAATTTAAATACAGTAGAACGTCGATAATCCGGAGTAATTGGGACCGTACCCTTTACAGATTTCACGTTTTTTAACTAAGATTGTCGAAATATACGATTCCTTTCTGGGCAAAAGTTACTGTTTAAGGAATGTATTGTTATTTTTCGAATCGAATCCGGTTTATCGACCGCAGTTTTCATTATCGACGTTCTGGTTCTACTGTACATATTTTGAGTTTTTTAAATCAATACCTCACCATCCTAGTGAGGTATTGATAAGTGAATTCCCAATGTTACTGATAACTTACGCAATACTCGCATCGTCGTAGGAAGTGTAGTCAGAACTCACCTAGAACAAAAAAACATATTTAATTAGCCGAATTAACAAATTAAGATTTGATTAATTGAAGTAATACAAAACCCACCAATATAATTACGTTGAAGGATTTTGTATTTTTTGAGTTATGCTAAATAAAAGTGTTTAAATTTTAAAAATTATTTATATTTTTTTTTATGAATATATATAACGAGGCCGCGAAATTCCAACCTGCAAATTTAATATGATTTGAATGGTATAAAAGATATTTGCAATATCTGTGTGAGCACCACTATGCTTTCCCAACAAATTAATTTTAAATGAATTTAAAATGTTTCTTATTTAACTTATAAGAGTTCTGCATAATTAAATTTTGTACTTTTTACTTTATCATGCGAAGTATTGGACCGTGTGAATTTAGCGGAAATCATCTTTCTAAGGTCTGCTGATCATTTTAAAGCCATCTCTGAAAAATGTCTGCTATCGTCGGTCGTCTATCACAAATGGTCCCGATACGTTTTCGAAAAAAAAAACCGAATGCATATTTTCAGACCAAATTTTAGCTATTATCTCACGCCACATAGTCTTGATTAGATTTTGGTGGGAATATGTCGCGGGAAAGTCCATGGTCACCAACTGCGATTCACCGATTAACACGAAGTACATATTATTTTATCATACGTATCATAATAAATAAGAACATATAAAGAATATTTATTTTTTCCGTTAAATTTTTAATTGATCGGGATTTTTATGAAAATGTATATGTCCTTAATTTTTAATTCTGATTTTTTTTATATCTATAACTATTCTTTAAATATTATTAATAAAAAACACACTTTAAGTAAGAAAGTAAATTCAACATTTTTGAATAATTGGGACAGGCAAAAATGTCTGACAAAATTACATTTTTTAGTTTTAATAGAGCATTCGAAATAATTAATAATAATTTTGTAATTTTGATATTTTGTTTTTTAAATCGGAAAACCGCTGTTTAGTAAACATGTCCGTTTTCTCCAAAACTGAATTACGTGAGATCATAGCCACATGCATAATTTAGTTTGAAAATATGCAGCAGTTTTTTTTCCTGCAACCATGGAGAAACAAGTTGTCACAGACGGACGGCGGACAGACATTATCCAGAGATGGCCCATCTATCATACTAACGAATTTCATCAAATATATTGGTAATTGTTTTTCCTTTTTCTCTAAAGTCCTATCTCTGCATTTTCAATACCAATTATTATTTATTAATTCCACATATTACACTTATCCAATATACAATCGTATTTTTTATGTAAAGGCGTCTCTACCTTGTGATAATAAATTAATAAATAAATGATTTTCACTTTGTTGTTTATTAGTCATAAAGGCACCTTACACGGTCAAAAATACTGTTAGTCCTAGTACTGTCAGTATTTGCTTGAATTCTCCTTGGATATTTATCAAGTAATCAATTACCCAGATAAACAACGGTATTCTCTTCATTCCATCATTGCTATACCTCACACGATCAATAATACTGTCAATATATTAGATTAACGAACATTTTAAACATTTTCTCCCACAGTAATAATGTCATTATTCTAAAATATTGACAGTATTATTGATTGTGTAAGGTCCCTTTTTAGTTGCACTTTTAAACTAATTTCGGCTAATCATCGTCGTCCTCGAAAATGACTAGAACAACTTACAAAAAAAATAGTTAAAATTAATCGTTTGTTTAATATTTTTTAATTCATTTTTATTAATTTAAAAAATAATAATAATACAAATGGACGCCTTTCTGCAAACAGGAACCAATCCAGCTAATTCTAAAGTTGAGAAAACAGATTTATATAAAGATTTATACATATTAAAAATCTATTCATCTCGGGTTAATTTTGGACTTTTTTTAATTCGTTAGAGGTAAGGCAAGAGGAACAACCATATTTTGTCGCTTGGTGCCTTTCTGCAGAAAGGCATTCAACTATACTTTTAATATACATTTTCGTTCTTCATTCATTCTTCATTTTTTAATATACATCTATCCACATACCAAAAAAAATACACCTTTATTTGGCATATTCGCACAAAACTTACAAAAATTCTCCCATTAAACAATACTCTCGCACAAAAAAAAATACACATACCACTTTTCAATCAATTTAATGAACCCAAAAAAAAACGATTGTTTTATATATTTTCGAGCTCCTCCGATGACGATGATGATTGACCGATATTTGTTGCAAAGTGTAACTAAAATGTGATAAACAACAAAGCAAAAATCAAACATTATCACAAAGTAGACACCTTAATGATTTTAATGAACTTTGATTTTGAAGTAATTCTCGCCATTTATGTAAGAGCATTTCCGAAAAATTAAATATATTTTTTTTTATTAGAATAACTACTATACTTTTTCCATATTTCGTATGATAAGTAATAATAGATCTATCTATCTTGACTCAAAAGTTAGACAATATGCGAGACAATCTAAATTGTCTCGTATCATACAGCAAATTATTTGAAATATTTAATTGGATGGTACATCGAATGGAAAAATATAACGCGTTCTATTTGTCAAGAACAAATTGTATGGGAGGAGGATATATGAATTCATTTCTTTTGAGCTAAGAAATTGTCTTGTCTAAAACGACCTTAATACAATAGTTAAAGCACATAATAAAATAGTTAAATAATTAACGTAAGACAGATATATATATATATATATATATATATATATATATATATATATATATATATATATATATAAAAATACGCACGACGTGGAACGATACCTATTATAAGCTAAAATTTATAATTTATGCAGTATCAATTCTGCGAATGAATAAAATTTACCCCCCTATTCTTAAATAAGATTAAGTTAGTTCAATCTTTCATGTACATAAGTAGTTTGTTGTATATTATTGTACAACAGTATATAACTATTGTGTGTATTTAATAACTTAAAATTTCACTAAAATATTGGTTGGTACATTATATTGCACGATATTGGATATATTTTGTAAACAATTTAATGGGATATGATTAGAGCGAGATAATGATGCAAGACTATAAACGTTAAAAACAACATATTGTGTGAAATAAATGATTTATGGGCCTTGTTTACACCGTTATAAAGTTGGCCAGTTCTTACCGTATAAGAAATCGGTGGACAATAAGTTATATGAGTAATAATTAAAACTAAATAACTGCCCATATTTTGATACTGGTCATCGAAAGGAATTGTGAGTATATTAATACAATTTTCCTAAAATGTCTAAAAAATACGACTTCTAGTAGTGTCAGCTATACTTGATTTATTTCCGTAGATGGAAAAATGACAAAACGCAATAATTTTCGACCGCTTTAAACAAAAAAACACTTACATTGGTGATAGATATAAAATAACCAATAAGAAGGTATTTTCTGTAGAAACAAGTATTGTTGCAGACAGTTTATGCTAAACAAAGGAATAGACACTTAAAATTTCTATCTTATTATTTATTTTATCACAATAAACAATACATGGTGTTCTATATGGTGCGTGCAAAATGTATGTCGAAAAGTGAATGATATATATATATATATATATATATATATATATATATATATATATAAATATATATATATATATATATATATATATATATATATATATATATTTATTTATATATATATTTGGGTCCCTGCAAATGTGTTTGGAAATTGGGTTTGATGTCACAAAAGTCCTGGTTTCCTAGCAAACGGTGTCGATAAATCCGGCCGTTTTTGACGTCATTTACACATTACAATATACGTTTTAAGTACATGTAATTAAATAACTCATCAGATGCTTGTGTAATTCCTTACATTTTCTCAATACTTTGAATTATACCGCTCTCTGGATTACCAGATTTATTTATTATTATTATTTATTTATTTATTTATTATTATATTAAATATACATAAAAGAAATGTGTGACGTCAAAATGACGTGAAATACGGCCGCTTTTGTCGACACCGCTTCCTAGGAAACCAAGGCTTAACGGACGGACGCAGCACAATCTAACAGCTAAAACTAACACTTAATCTGCAACAAAAATATTATTTTGCGCATAACTTTTAACAGTCCTTTTGCACGAAATATTCAAAATAAAGAATAATTTGATTCTGTAGAATATGTATAAATGAAATTTAAAAAGAAACGTGTCGTTCTCACCTGCTATTCTTCCCACTCAACAGCCCTTATTCCCTCCGTAATCTTAGATCCTAAACATTCCATTCCTCTCAGCTATGCCTCCACCCACACCTCAAACATGCCCACTATTTCATACAACCTTAATCTATCATTAGTCCATCCGCTGATGACAATTTTCGAGGCCCGCGATATGAATTCCGGAAATCGGCTCACTTGTTTACACGAAACCGCGCAGCTGCCTGCCCTGACAAAAGACCCTACACTACAAAGTGCGCGGTTAGATGTAAACTAGTGCTCCGATATCTGGAATGAATCTCGCGGTACCCGAAAATTGTCATCAGTGGATGGACAAATGATAGAGGAAGAATGTATGAAACAGTGGGCATGTCTAAGGTGTGGTTGGATGAATAGTTGAGAGGAATAGGAACTCTAGGAACTAAAGGCAGGGAATGAATGAGGGATGTTGAGTGGCAAGAAAGCCAGGTGAAAGCCCGTACAACCATGGTTATGTGGAGTGGCAAGTGTGGAGGAAACCCTCCGACCTATTTAACCACGGGAGTGTGTAGCAGGGAAGACAAAGTATGTATGGCGAGAGCGAGATGCGGTTCAGAGGAGTGAGAAAGAAAGAGGTGGTTGAGGCTACAATGCGTGTGTAATGTGTAGTAGGGGCACGTAATGGCTCCTGGGCAATGAGTGTAAGGGAGTAAAAGAACAGTGGGTTGGAGATTGCAGAAAAACGTGGACATTTTCAAAGGGCTGGCGTGGGAGAGGAAGTGGGTGAGGGTAGAGACGGACTAGTGGTGGAAGAATACATAAAATCTGGATCCATTAAATAAAAATTAGGGCAACTTCTGATATGCGGGATGGACGCTTAATTGGCACAAAATGTCTTATATATAATATATTATATATAATATAAAATAAAGCAGATTCTAATAAATTAAACATTAATGATATAATTCAGCATCTATAGGATAATTCTATAATGCTACCATCTCCTTAATATATATTTCTTCGATGTTGTCAGCTATTATTTCTGTATCATCTGCAAATATAATGTTATTGGTCTTTTTTCCATTTACGTTGATGCCCTTTTTCAATTTTCCACTGCCTCCTGGAAAATTGTCTTTGAGACACAGATTGTATAATAGGATATATGAATATGGGGATAGTATGCAGCCTTGGCGGACGCCTCAGCATAAGTTTACATTATCTGTCAGTTCCTCGTTTACTCTGATTCTACCTGTTTGGTTCCAATATATTCTCTCAATGTATCTTATATCCTTTTGATCTTATTCCATTATTTTCAGGATCTCGACTAGTTTGTCTTATTGCACTTGCGTGACCTATAAAGCAAATGCATACTGGTTTTCGCTGGTCGTATCAGTTTTGGACCAGGTGCTTCTCTTGTTTCTAATCCTTCTCTAAGCCCAAATTGAGTCTCCCCCGCAACTGCTTTGCACTTTTTAAATAGTCTCTGGTGTGGTACTGTTACAAAGATTTTTGGTATGTGGTTCATCAAGATTATGAGCCGGCATTTATTGGCATTATTCTTCTTTGACAGGGGAATGAAGGGTAATCTCAACAAGGCAGCCGGTTATGTGCGAGGTTTGAGTTGAATATTATCTGAATTTTTGATATACTCTCGTCCCTAGCGAGTTTGATTATTTCTACTGGTTACTCGTCCGGCCTGGCTGATTTAATTATGGGTTTTATGGGTTTTATGGCTTTTTGGTCTCTTCTTTCGTAATATCTAGACTCATGATACACATTTCGGATTCTCTGTGGTATGCTGAACTATTGTCTTAGCTATAGCTATAGCTCTTTATATATAGTTTTTCCATACCGCTTTTTTTGACGATCCTATTATTGGCTTGCCTTGGTTGTTCGTCACTATTTGTGTTCTTCTTGCTTTATGTCTTATTCCTGTTGTCTCCTTTAGCTTTTTTTATATAGGTTGTAGTTATTTATGGTTTGCAGTTTTTGCATTTCTTAGCAATGTTGTTTCAACCAGTTGCTCTTTGTTACTCTTATTTTAGACCTGATTTCTGTTCTGTATTCTTTTATATTCCTTTTTGTATTGTATTTCTCAGCGGGCGTCGTTGTTCTTGCCGTTTCTAACATGGCTTCTTTCATTTGTTCCCATATGTCTTCTCCATCTTCTTTGTTCTCTGCGTGCTTTGTTTTTATAGCTTCAGTTTTCCTGTTTATTTTGTGTTGTGGGTATTTTCTGTTATTTTCGTTTTTGAGCTTACTTAAATCTATGTGTCCTTGTATCATGATTTTGTCTATCTTAGCCAGTTTGATTTTGATAGTTACTACGAGTAGATTGTGATATGTGGAGATATCTGCCCCTGGATAAGGTCACATTTATTTTGTTGAAGAGCAGAAACGTCTATTTATTATGATGGAATCAATTTGGTTTCGGACTAACTACTCTTCCCTGGTAGTCTGCTGGAGATTTCCGAGGAGACTATATTTCTCGGTGGTAAATCTAAATATGTGTTAGTAATTTGTATGTTCTGTTCCTGGCAGAATTATATGAGGCGGTATCTTCTTTCATTTCGAATACTCAATACATGAATCAACGATGTTTTCTAATTTACGGTTTCCTACTTTTGAGTTAGTCATGTATTATTATGTTGACTTCTTTGTCAGTTCTAGTAGGTTTTTAATGTGCCCGTAGGCTAGCTTTAGTAATAGCTTAGATATTGATATATTTCGTCAAATAGTTTGTTTATATAAAATGTGGTAGGCATTGTACAGTTAAGTTAATTGACTATATTAACTTAACTGTAAATAAATAGACTTTAGATCGTTATTACGTCTGATGTATGTATTATTTTGCATTATTCTACTTAAAAAAACTTCTATCTTTATAGGACTATCAGCTGTGAGGCTTTTCCGCCTATTTTCTTCTTATTTTATATGTTGTTCTGTAAATGGATGTAATTATGTGGAGCAATAAATCTATTATTATTTTTATTAAATAAATAGAAATGAAACCTGTGTGTATAAATATCGATTGATGACTCCAAAGTTAACTAGCACAATTATGCACAATCAATATAAAAGATAAATATTAGTAAAAACATACGGTATTAGGAAATAGCCCACATCAGTGTAAAACTGGTTATTATATATTTTTTTATTGAATATAAAATATACTTGATTACACACTTTCAATAGTTAACCCTATGCTGTATTGTAATTTAAAGTAATAATAGTGAATTCAATGGAACTTACCCCTCTCAAACAATAGCATTCGTAGTTAAGGGGGAAGTACGTGCGTGTGTAGGAATTGTTACGAGTATATACGAAATATATTTGTAACTATTATTCATAGTAAATAATGTACGAAGATGAACGCTGTATCAAGTATTCATAACCAAATGATAGGGTGTCATATTTTATATTTTATTTAATACAAAATAATCATTGTTCATTATTTATCAATATTGTTGAGATTTTTTCACTAATTTATGTTTATGTTTATTATTCTGTGTATTAAGTTTCATTAAGAACAAACGGGGTTTTAAATTTTTCTCTGGTTTTAACAAAAAAATCACTTTTCAGATGAATAGATCAATTTTTCGAAAATTCGAGTGATTAAGTTTTATTTCTATTAGTTCGTTTGTAACCAGGTTTTAATTATTATCTTATTACTTTTAAATACTGCTGTCATATCGGTGGTGCTTCGATTTTCTTAACTTTGTTGTACTACATACTTTTTATAACTAACACTTGATATAATTTGTATTGCTTGCATTTTTGGTGCATCTGATGATATTTTTGGTTAGTGTGTTTTTCAGTTAAATGTAGCTTTAGTAAGTCCTTAATACTTCTCATTATTGATTTAAGGTTACAACGTACTGAAAAAGGAAATGTGCCATTTTATACTCACCGGCTATATAAATGGTCAATTCATTACATACAAATTAAATTTAGTCAATCACTTACAATAAAACAGCATTTATAATATCCAATGTGTAATAATACCTTGATATATAAATCAAGCTCTTGTTCCAGAATAAATTGTTATCGTCTTGATTTTAATTTATTAACGAAAAACAAACTCAAACAGTAAATTGACAAACAATCGATTACTAACTAACTGAATATTAACATAATGTAGTAATAATAACCAGTGTCAGTAATATATTATTTATTGTTATTAACATTACAAATTTGGCTCCAATATTACATATACATAACTCTACATAATAATGCCGTCGACTAACTAACACGTAATGCATTTAAAACATAAATAAAATTTCCAACCACATTTTTTATCCCGTGCCAGATCCTAAAAATACCAATATCTGTGGGTTGCAGCAACTTCAATTTACTATATCAACCTTGAGATAAACGATTGCGTATGTGCGTTATATATTTTTATATTTTCGTGTAAATATTTTTAAATCGAGTTTTTAGCACGTGCAGTGTGAGAACACGCTCATTCTCAATATTTATATATCCTATAAATGCGTAATTCATCTACACGATCAAAGAGTTGATTTATGCATTATAAATTTTATAGTGTAATAAATTATGATTGGAATTTATTGTGGTGCTAATATTATGTTAAAAATTGTTAGTTAAAAAATAGAAAAAAACATTCAATACATTTAATTTACATACCGATACTAAATCTTCTGTTAACATGTAAATATGCTACAGCTATACTTTTTTTTGATGAATCAAATCCAATCCATTTTGTTTTAAATATTTTTTTAAGATAATTAATTTTACAAAATAAATCGTTTGTTCGGAAGAAAAATGACACTATTCCAACAACCTGTTTTTCAGGAGCAGCTGTTGTATTAATGTTCTTGAGAAGTGAGAAAACAACTACCTCCAATGGAAAAACGACAATGTGCGCGCAGGTGTCGTTCACTTCAACTAGACTTGTGACACTTTTCAAACAAAAAAGCTAACAATTTTACAATATATAGTGCAATAACAACACAAAAAAAAAACAGCTTTTTGAGTTGTATCGTTTTTCCGAACAATCGATATAACAGTAATAAAATCTCTCTCTCTCTCTCTCTCTCTCTCTCTATATATATATATATATATATATATATATATATATAATTTACTATTTGTGCAAAATCTTAAAAGATTTGACTGCACAATAAATGAATATATATATATATATATATATATATATATATATATATATATATAATAGAAGATTCATAATTTGATAATATTATTTTGTGGCATTCGACAATGATCAGTTATCTTTAGTTATAATTATTATAATAAATAATCTTTATTTCAGATGGGCAGTTTTAATTAATTTTAATTATTGCATAAATATAAACTTAAGGGGTCATTGTAGCAGCATGGTGTAATAAGAATTTTAATTTATAACTATTCTATAAGAAGTGTTAGCGATATTGAATAAAATATGTATATCACGTTTCATTTTTATTGGAAATTTGATATTGGTTTCATATATTTGAATATCTGGATATCTCAATAATCATTTAGATTGAAATTATTTCGCATTTAGTTAGATGTCACATTGTTAATTGTAGAATTGTATTCAGACTGCAAAATCTTAAAAGTTTTGACTCCATAATAAATTAGCATATAGAATAGATGGATGGTAATTTGATAATAATATTATGTGGCATTCGATGATGACTAGTTATCTTTCACGTTATTATATATATATATATATATATATATATATATATATATATATATATATATATATATAATAATTCAGCTATATTTCAGATGGGTAATTTTAATTTTTTATTCTATTGTATTGTATTTTATCATTAATTATTGAGGTTAAAATGACAATACATTTCAAAATACAGTTATTGGATAGCTTTTAAGGTTTTTGAGAGAGAGAGTTAATTTCTAATTGAGATTTATTGCTTCATTCCTGTTTCTGTTTGAATTTATAATAGCTTGTATAATCAATACCGCATGCAACAATACAGACACACACCTATCCATTTATCTAATAAATTATAAGATCTAATTCCCTCTCTGCATACAAACTCACTTCAGAACAAGGGATACTAAAATACACTTCTAAATGGAGAGAGAACCTTCGTTTGTTAATTAGTATACATTATTCATCATTTATGGGGGCAAAAATTCGAACAGTAGAGCATGTAATCAATAAAGGTATGCGCACCGGTCGCTCCCCCTACCCATATTAAAATCACCCTGCAAAACGCTAAGTTTATAATTAAAATCAATTACCGAAATTTTAATTATTGCATAAATCAAAATTTACGGGGTAATTGAAGCAGCATGGTGTAATGAGAATTTTAATATATAATATATACAAAAAGAAGTGTCGGCGATGTTGAATATAATATGTATATCACGTTTCATTTATTATTGGAAATATGATATTGGTTTCATATGTTTGGATATCTGGATATCTCAATAATCATTTATTTAAATTGAAATTACTTCTCTTTCATTTAGATGATACATTGTGTGTGATTTAAGAATTAATATTGTATTATTAAGAAACTATAGATTAAATAAATAAATCCCATTCTCTATTAAATATGTTTTTTTTTCAATATTTATAACTAAAAATAAAAAGTTGTAGCTAGACTAGATGCTCTGAGCTATGTACTGTCGTAAATCCCAAATGAGTATTAACAATAAAATTTTGGTTTACAAATCCATATTGAAACCCATCTGGACTTATAGTACTCAACTGTGAGAATGAACCAGTAACTCAAAAATCGAAATTCTGAAGCGGTTTCAGAAAAAAGTACTTCGTATCATAATAAACGCTCCAGGATACGCGCCTAATCGATTATTGCATCACGACGCCAACATATCACCAATCAAGGAAGAAATTGCTTTATACAGCAAAAAATACAAACAAAGAATCAAGGATCACCCGAACCGCCTGGCTGTGAAACTGCTCAGTTAGAACTACCTTAGACGCCTGAAACGAGCTCATCCCCTAGAACTAACAACAAGATTTTATAAGCAGATCGATGATAGCACGAATAACCTAATATTATACTATAAATTTTATTATTTAAAAATAGGAGGAATTGCCGCTGGGCTGCCTCTCCCACATGACTGATAACACACATAATTTATGCCCAAACGGGTGGATTGAAAAAAAATTCTTAATTATAATTATAATGCAAAATGTACGCGTAAGTTCCCCAAAATGTATTTAGAATAATTGAATTATTAATTTAACATCGCACAAAGATTTAACAATCCAAATTATTTTCTATCCATGCCCACATAGGCATCACGCAATAAAACACTTTCCGCAAGGCTAATTTGTATGTGTGAAAATGTTTCATTATTGTAATTTTCATTGCAACACTAAAAGGTGGGGCGTTCCTTTGTTTATTCTAATTTCAATATTGGGTACAAGCCGAGTCAAATTCCAGCAATAAAAATTCAATTCATCTTATTTAATTAAACATTATTATCGATTTTTATTGTGTTCATATGAGTGATTATGTGCAAATGTTTGGCATCATTAACATTTTGTGTTATGTTGATTAATTAGATACAGAAGGTTTGTTGTGACGAAATCATTTGTGATGACTAATACAAAAACACCAACCAATTATTGAACATGTCTTTTATATTATAAAACATTGGTAATAATGTTTAATTATTGGATTGAAATATTGTTTTACACCCAAGTAATTATTATTTCAAATATTGGATTGTTAAGGCGTCTACTTTGTGATAATTCATTTTAAAGGATAAATAAAACGATTTTTTACTTTGTTTTTTATCACACTTCAGTTACACTTTGCAAATAGTTTCGGCTAAGCTCTAGCCATTTCCGAGCTCCTCCTATGACTCATTTTATATATCCTTTAATTATTATTTATTTTTATAATTTAGTTTTGTTTGTAATGTAATGCTTAAGGGTAGGACTATACGTTCCTTATAGCGCGAATAGTAATTATATTAGTAAGTTTCAGTAAAAACTATGCACTCGAATGGCATACAATTTATGCAAGTTAACAAAAACACTATGTTATTGGCTCTGTTAGTTATTTTGTAATAATTTAATACCACAATTAGTGATAGTTATAGAGTGTAGAATTGGGATGACCAAACTTTTCATCTTTTTGGGCAGCAGTCTACCAACATCGTATGCATTAAGTTATCATTCATCGTTTGGGGTGGGCATCATGTGTGTATCAGACATGCGGGCGGCTAGGAATAGTTACTAGTCGACCGCGGTCGACGCTTTGGTCACCCCTGGTGTAGAATATCTACAAATTCTGACAAAATATAAATTTCAGAGACAAGACTAAAGTATTTTTATAAAATTGTTAAAATTGGATGCGATTCGCTCTATAGATTTTGTTAAAACTAAATAAAATATCACAGAGATAAATAAAACGATTTTTACGTTTTTTTTATTATCACACTTTAGTTTCACTTTGCAACTAGTTTTGGCTAATCTCTAGCCATTTTCGAGCTCCTCCGATGACATAGTGTAATACTGTATATGTATATAAATTATGATAAAAAAACCACAAAGTAAAAATCATTTATTTATCCCTAAAAATTAATTATCAAGTAGACGCCTTAATAATCCAATATTTAAAATCTCAAAATTTAGACCATGAAAAAGGTTTAGACGTGATCCCAACCTTAATAAGAGTTTTTATATGTTCTACAGCACACGAACGTCAAGAGTGTCAGTGTCCATACTTCTCTAAGCATCGTAATAAATAAGGGAATTTTTGTTTTAAGAACTAATATATAATTTATTAAATTTTCCTTGATTTTTATCATTTTCACGCGATTAACGACGGACGACGGACGACGGACGACGAACATTTCCCAGATATGTCTTTTTTCTGCACGTTTGCAATTTATATATATATATATATATATATATATATATATATATATATATATATATATATATATATATATTATTCTACTTACTTACTACTTATTAGCTGTTTAAAAATTCAAACACGGTAATTTTAATGCACAAACTCTAACACATATAATCATAAACAAAATAAGTAATATTCCTCACGAGTATAATTACAAGAAGTATTAAGTTGAGGAACAAACTTCCGACATTAGTTCTATACGAGTAGGTTATTAAGCAACTGCATGAACGCTGTTATGAATAGTGTTCCCAGATATAGCCGGAATAACTAAAACTAAGGCTGTAAACTGTGTGAGATACATATGAAAAGTAATCTGTATCATTATAGAATAGCTCGCATTACGGGCCTTATTTGCCTATTATTAATATTTACACATATAGAATAATTTATAATTTTAATTTTTTATACTATACTATAAATAGATAGATAGATAGATTTTTTTTAATACTTAGCATACACTTAGTGTCAGTATACGTATTATAAAGTAATGTGCACTGACCACACTTATTACTAATCTATTAATTTGAATAGTAGTAACTTTCCACGCAAAAAATAAAATGAGTGTTTTTAATCTTAACACAATGAGGTGCCTAGAGTAAATATAACATCTTTATATTATTAATATTTCTATAAACCAGGTTACGTATTTACCAAAACTATAAACTAAACTCCAAACAAAACTTATAATACGCACTGCCCTAGTTATTATTACATTCAAATGTGAGTCTACTGTTTTTAATAAAAACAATCCCCACGTTGTCAGCTCGGTACATCCGCCAACTTGGTGAGTGTGTCACTCCGGTTTTCCAGCAGGCTTAAGGGCTGCAAACTAATTTTGTCGAAACACAAATTCCGATGAGCATAATTGCTATCGCCCGGCGTAAATCCCGTTTCTGGGAAGTTTGCGGGATTGTTTTAATGGATAACGCAACAGACAAGCACATACAATGCGCGGTAGTAAATTAAGATACGCGATACAAATCGTGTAACATTAATATCGAAAATCCATTATGTTAGTTAATTAAAGAACAAAGAATTATTTACAAAGATACATTATTACCGCGTTGTAGAAATTAATGTTGTTAATTAAAACTACATAATTATAATATAAAAGGCAGAGAAAGATTATTAAGGCGAATCTTCGAAAATCTTGTTAGAGGATTTGAGTTGAAAATCTATTCGAAAAACGCGTGAGACTAACGGAACTGCAGCTACTTCTTTTGCAGAGTGTAGAAACCGTGGCCACAGGCAAAACTGAAGGGTGCTCACCGAGAAATAAATTTATTTCGAAATAATGAAGGATTTTGTGATAATTGGACGGAAGTCTATAAACTATACTACTGTACTTAAGCATTATCAGATTGTATTTATCAAAACTTGAAATACAAAACTGCAATCTCTTAGAGGAATTTCTGTTGAATTTTGATTAAAATTCGAAGTAAATATATACTTTTCTGATGCAAATATTGACTACTTTTGCATATTTTTGACAACTATTTCGAGACAAAAAATTAACGTTTTCGTCCTAACAAAGTATCAAATCATCCTTATACTGGAGAAATATCTAAACATATTTTCAGACAATTTTAAAATGTTGACTAGAAAAGACCGCGCAATTAGGTCAACATTGAACCGTATTTCATCTTCCGAGATTCGCCTTAAAGGTGAATTTTATATGCTATGCGTTTATTAATATAATGAAACTGCTATTGTTTCCTAACGTTTCGACACTAGTAGTCCGTCCAGTCGGCAACTCAAAAAAAGGGGGTTACCTGGACAAAATTCCGAATGAAACTTTCGTATATTGTTCGGGCTTGGTGTGGGGTGTGGAATCTGAGTTTTCGACCTCGAGGGACCTATGGAACTTTGGGGAGGGACAAAAACCTCGAAATTTTCGCAATTGTTCAGTTTTTTTACATATATCATCTAAACCATGGAGTTTTTGAGGAAAATGTCTATATACAAAGTTGTAGAGCATTAAATTTCCTTTAATTCTCATTAGTCCACGTGTTTTTTTATATAATACTTACCGAGATACAGCAGTTCTTAAGTGCACACATGCGAAAATATAGACTCCATACTGCAGGTGCTGGCTGGCCCTGTATTCTTAATTTTCCGCAGCACTTGTGCAAATTTAGCAGCCACGGGGAGTTGCTTTTATCCCAGGAGTCTCGGCCGGGAAGGGCTCTCACAAACTGCTAAATGTGGCTTGTGAGGGTGAACTGGAGGGCAGTGGGCCGAGGGGTATAGGTTGTATATACAATAAACATAGATATGTCGAAAAATAAAAGTTAAGAAGCAGAAACATGCATTTTCTCGTATTTTTCACAAATTAAGAAATTTACCCCATTTTTGAACTGCTGTATCTCGGTAAGTATTGGATAAAAAAATAATGTTGACGAATGAAAATTGAGGGAAATTTAATGCTCTACAACTTTGTATATAGACATTCAAACCTCATGGTTTAGAAGATAGAGCAAATTAAAAAAAAAGAAAGTTTGTTTACTCATTGTACAACGGACAATGAATAAATTTCATTATTGATATATTTAAAAAAAAACCTTAATTAAAGAATGGATATTCATTCAATTCACTTTCTACGACCCGTACTTTTGCACTGACAACACAAAAGTCCTAACTGACAGGTCGGTCGGCTTCAAAACATTGTCTCCATTTTTATATTATAGAGATATTGGTATAAACGAAACATTTATTGCAGCATTATCCTCTCGCCGATTTTCCGATAACTCGTCTCCTTACTAACTTTAAAATTACCTTCAGTTTGAAGATACATATTTTCAAAGATATTAGGAACCCTTAAGGCGAATCTTCGAAAATGTCGTTCGAGGATTCCAGCTGAAAATCTATCCCAAAAACGCATAGAGAGATTAACGAAACTGCTTCTACTTTTTGCGGGGTGTACAAGCCGTCGCCCCAGGAAAAACCGGGGTGTGCACCGTGAAATAAATTTATTTCGAAATAATGGAGCATTTTATGATAAATTGCGCGGATGACTATACATTATACTACTGTACTTAAGCATTATCAAATTGTATTTATCAAAACTTGAAATATGAAACTACAATCTCTTGGAGGAATTTATTTTGAATTTTGATTACAAATCGGAGTAAATTTATACTTTTCTGAAGCAAATATTGACTGCTTTTGCATATTTTTAAAAACTATTTCGAGACACAAAATTAACATTTAGTATCAAATCATCCTTAGACTAAAATTATAAACTGTTGACTAGAAAAGTCCGCGCGATTAGGTCAATATTGAACCGTATTTCCTTCTTCCGAGATTCGCCTTAAAGTCAAGAAACGAAAGCAGTTTTGAAGCCGACCACCTGTTATTGCAAGAGTATGAGTCGTAGGTTGGAATTTTCGTCTTCGTCTTCTTACTAAGTTGGAGAAAAACTACTTTTTAGCATAATAATATAAATAATTATACTTACATAGATTTACATTTTCAAATATTATGGATAAACTTAAGAGGAAAAGTGAAAGCTGTTGTAACAGAAATGGGTCACGTGTATTTATATTTTTAGAGGTAGTTTTTCCCCTCCCCAAATCTAGTTAGGGAGAGAACCGATGTTCCCATATATAGATATAATCTTTACCTGTTGTAATAATTGTTATTTAATTATGTACCAATGAACTATATATTAATATTATTATTATTCATTAGTATAAATTATGTTAGTATCGAATAAACAGATCCTACCGTGGTAATTGACCGCAAGCGACGTTAGCCAATTTTCGATGAGCAATTAATTGGGCTTACCTGAAACAAACAAAAAATAACAAAGTTAATTATATGTTTTATAAGTGGATAACTTCATTGCTATATGATCCCAATCTTAGTGTATTTTTAATTATCATAGTTTAAAGTATGCAATTAGTTATGGTCGGGGAGAATTATAATGGGTGTGCAACCAAGATGAGGTAACACCGACATGTCTTCACTTATTATTATTGTTTGGTGGAGTGGTTTTAAAAGTGGAATGAATGAATTTGGGCAGTGCGTTCAAAACAAAACATTCTCTATAGAAGGTACTCGACATATTTTAAGATATTTTATAATGGGGCACTATTTATTACATGCCTTCCTAGTTATGGGACGGTACAGTATATGTGCATTTATCGTAATATATATATATATATATATATATATATATATATATATATATATATATATATATATATATTACGATAAATGCACCTCAATAAATAAATCTGCATATATACTGTGCCGTCCCATAACTAGGAAGGCATGTAATAAATAGTGCCCCATTATAAAATATGTTAAAATATGTCGAGTACCTTCTATAGAGAATGTTTTGTTTTGAACGCACTATATATATTTAATCTGATAATTGTGTTATGTTCCATTGTTATTTAAGTTAGCGAAATTACATAAATAATTGGTATTTGCAATAAGTATATTTTTATAACATAATAGGATGTACCCGATAATAAATCAAGCAAAATCGAAATTTTATGTAAATTCACTACTACTATATTGTCAAAGCTAAACTGACAAATGTGCCCTTTTGTAATATACCTGCCTCTTCTTTCTGTCCGGTATGTTCCATTATTAAAACCTTTTTATTTAATAAAAACCTCCATACATTAATACAATTTTCAGTAAGTAAGAAGTTGCAAATATTAACGTAGTGCAGTTTGTTCTCGCAAATGTATTTGTCAGTGTAGACCTGATAGAGACATACAAACATATTGCATATCATGAAAAATGATATGCAATATTAAAAACACGAAAAATTGTACGTCCACATTGATCGCAAGCAATCCATTCATTAAGTTTTTCAGTTTTGTAATTATTGTACATATATCCGATAACTCGCGATTTTTGACAACGGTTAGATCTTAGAATTATTTACTTGATATTTAATTTATAATTTATTTTCTAATTATTTCCCTTAATTTGTCATCCTGAATGTGTTTAAATCAACCAGTATGTATTACGTAAATAATTTCAATAGTATTCATTCAAAAATGATACAACTAACCCGCTAGTGTTGCCGCCAGATAGCGTTTAATTTTCCTCCTAGGGCGTTAGTTGTATCATTTTTGTATATAACCACTCGAGATATTGTGTGAATTCATCCTCACTAGCTACACTGATGAGATCTAATAAGATCGAAATCTAGATATGCAGATTGCTAAGAGGTGGATTCACAATTTTGTGTTATTCCAAAATAATGATTTTTAGTTTTCTATCTTACAAGTCTTACAATGACTTTTAGTTTTCTATCTTACAAGTACGTTGTGGATTCGGACAGTTAAAGTAAATGCTGTCAACAAGGGTTTTGTTTTAAAAGTACAATTGCAAATAAAATTATTTAAAATCTCAATTTTTGCTTTTTAAGAGACTTTAGCCACAGTTTTTGTTTGTTATTGATAGTGTCAGTACGAGTGTAATACATTTTAATAATAAATAACAGAAAAAAATTGTCAGTGAAGGAAGCAGTAAGAGCTTCAACTTTACTGGATGAGGGATATTCGATACGTCATGTTGCTACTGTGATAGGAAGAAACCATTTCAGCACAAGTCGTGTGGTTAGAGATTTAACTAGAGAGGTTAATACTAACGAAAACGATGTACTGATTCAATATTTGAGCGTTATCTTGGAATATCCGCTCTAAGAATCAGGAGAACAACTAGTTACATCCTAAATAAATAAGCTCGTAGCTGCTCACAATCAAAATTCTTGTAACTTCAGGAAACGATTAGAAGGCGGTTAAATAAAGCTGGAATGGGCAGCAGAAACCCGGCCAAGAAACACCTGCTCACCAGAGAGCACACAATTATCTCTTAATACGGAAATAATCATTAGAACAACTAGTTACATCCTAAAAAATAAGCTCGTAGCTGCTTATAATCAACATTTTTGTAACTTCAGGAAATAATTAGAAGGCGCTTAAATGAAGCTGGAATGGGCAGCAGAAAACAAGCCAAGAAACACCTGCTCGCCAGAGAGCACACAATTCTCTCTTAATGATGGGAAGATTGGTAGAAACGAAATGAGGATTAGCCTTAAATCTCCTGATAGACGTGAGCGTGTCTAACCGAAGGCCAGTAGAGATTTAATAGTTGCAATATGTCTCCAAGTGTTCCGTTTGGGGTTGCGCCAAAATATTTTGGGGCATCTGTTTTGCTGGCCGCACAGAATTGGTCCCTATACGTGTCAATGGGTCAATTATATTCTTGAACATAACATTGTTGCCAATGTAATGTCATTTGCTCCGTTTGTGGGGCCGAATTTCTTGTTTATGCAGGATAATGCTCGTCCTCGTGTGGCTAGGCCAGTTATTCGCCAATTAAATGCTGTTTCTATTCCGTTCTTGAATGGCCAACTCATATTCCTGACAAGAACCTAATTGACCATCTATGGAACGATATTAAAAAAGGGTTGGACGTCGAACACCTCGACCTGCAAACTAGAATCAATTGCTAGACGCAGCAATTCAAGAATGAGAAAATACTACTCAAGAAGTAATTCAAAATTTGATCTCCTGTATGCCAAATCGCATGAAAGCAGTAATTAGGAGTAGAGGAGAAACTTAGAGTTATGAACTTAGGACTAGTCCATAAATTCTATTGTATTCGTTTGTTTTTTCTTGTTTGAATATTTCCCTTGTGGGGAATCTGTAACCCCCATAGGGCGCGTCCCCAGGTGGCGGATAGGGGAATGCCCGGTAGATATGCCGGGTAGGAGGTATATATGCCTCCCGCGGACCAACAGATCTGGTAATGGGCATCAGTATTACCAGTACCGTACAGAATACTACTGAAAAATGATTTCTTTAAAGGCTCTTGTTTCGGAAAGTTATGGGCGCAGCTGAAAGCCAGCATAATCAGCTATAGTACTGCGGTGCGGAAAGCAAGGAGAAACTACCGCATAATAACTCTCAAGATAAACAATCATGACGAGAAACCAAATAGAGCTGGCCCCTAGTCCGTGGCAGAGAAATGGTCAAGGGGTGCAAAGAATACCCGCGATGAATAAGGATAGGACCCACCCGAAAGTGGAAACTAATGGAGAAATTCCTATAATAATCAGTACATGGAATGCACGAAGTATGTACATGTCCGAAAAAAATCATAATACAAACAAAGAGATGAGAAGACTAGGTAACAACGTACTGGGAATTAGCGAGATGAGGTGGCCTGGTGCGGGAAAAACATGTATAGACTACGGTATATTTCTCTGGCAACGACCTGGTAGACCACTCAAATGGTGTTGGAATAATACTAGACAAAAACGCGAACAAATCAGTCTTGAACTATGTACCGCACTCGGACATAACAATACTACTACAACTAAAAGCAAACCCCAAAAATATTAATATCATACAAGTCTATGCACCAGCAGCTGACAAACCGGAGTCAGAAACATCCGATTTCTATGCGCAATTAAAAGAACTAAAATCATATACGAAGAAAAACGAAATTACCATAATTATGGGAGATTTAAGGCGAAAGTAGGCAAAGGAAGAGTCGCTGATGTTGGTAACCATGGTCTGGGTGGTAGAAATGACAGAGGCGACTTGCTGGTGCAATTCTGCCAAGAAGAGAACCTTATGATTAGTAAGACTTGGTGCGAATTACCTAATAGACGACTCTACACCTGGACATCTCCACAACATCAGTCACACCACATAGTACGAAATCAAATAGACTCCATACTAGTCTACAAGAGATATCGCAATGATGTACATAGAGTGAGAACGTATCCGTGGGTGGACATTGGGTCAGATCATAACCC
Source organism: Lordithon lunulatus (assembly GCA_963942505.1). NCBI lineage: Eukaryota > Metazoa > Arthropoda > Insecta > Coleoptera > Staphylinidae > Lordithon > Lordithon lunulatus. The sequence continues at coordinate 53,268,435 of OZ012667.1, read as the reverse complement.
CGTAATAGCTCAAATAAGATTCCGCATTAAAAAGATAAAGCGTAAAATCATTAGAAGACCAAACATGGAGGCACTCAAAGATCTAAACCTACAAGAAAAATTAACGACGAAGCTCAACACTGAACTAAAAAAGACCCGTTCGTCAGAAGAACAAACGGTTGTGGCAGTATGGGATCAACTTACGCAAATATTTAAAAATATTCAAGAAACATTGAAAACACAAAAAGGCTAATAAATGAAAGCAGTGGATGACAGAAGAAATCATGAATTTAATAGATGAACGAAGAAAATACAAAAATGTGAATCAGCAGAAATATAATGGACTTAACTCAAACATATGAAGAAACATTAGAAAATCCAAAGAAAGATGGAGGGAAGAAAGATGCCAAGAACTTGAAGAACTACAAGATAAATACGATCTGTTCAACCTCCATAAAAAGGTGAAAGAAATAGCTGGAAATACCAGAAGCCATCTACCATCCAAACTAGTAAATGAGGACAATCAAGACAAATAAAGAAGAACTGAAACAAGAGTGGACAAAGTATATCAAAAATTTGTTCGATGGGTAAACTAATTTACTACATACAAATCAAGGTGGAGACACTGGCCCTAACACCATGAAATCAGAAGTTATTAAAGCTATAAAATCCACCAAATCAGGTAAAGCTGCAGGACCGGACGACATGTACATAGAAATCCTAAAGCTTATACAAGAGGAAAATACCGACATTCTTGTAAACTTCTTTAAAAAAATATATGAATCCGCAAACATACCGCAAGACTGGCTTAAATCAGTATTCATTGCCCTACCAAAGAAATCAAACACAAACAAGTGCGATCAATTCCGACTGATAAGCTTGATGAGCCAAGTATTAAAAGTATTCCTAAAAATCCTACATAATAGAATACGTAAGAAATGCGAAGAAGGCCTAAGCAAGGAGCAGTTCGGTTTTAGAGATGGACTGGGAACAAGAGAAGCGTTGTTTGGGCTGTCAGTTCTCATGCAAAAATGTAGAGACCAAAGGAAGGACGTGTACATATGTTTTATTGATTATGTAAAGGCATTTGACTGTTTAAAACACGATGTCCTAATAAACATTGTTATACAAGCTACTAGACAGTACCTACCAATAAGCTTTCATGAATATTTTATTGCAATATTAATTTCAGTATTGTAATTATACAGGATTAATTAAGTGGTACGTTAATTTTATCCATGAGTTTGTATCTATCTATTTAAAATGTGGTAATCATTAAAGTTATTCTTTAATAATTACCAGAGCTAAAATTTCATCTTTAAAAATGTATATAATGACTGTCACTTTAATGATTGATACATATCTGTGAACGTTGGGAATTCTCCCCAATTGGAGGAAATCTTTCTATTTACTAGTGATGTCATTAATTGTGATTAATATAGCCGTATTTACCTTCAGTCATAACATTGATTTCTAATTACGAATACTGAATATGGATTTCACGCTGCATTAATTATTCCATACGGCCTATTTGAATTTATCAGGGTACCTACATAAACATGGTATTCAGAAATAATTATTCAATTGGAAAAATATACTACTGAATGAACAAACTATACAAGAGTTTGTATCTGATTTTATAAAGTAAATATATATGTAACGGTGCATTTATGACTAAGACTTAAAGATATGCACGTTTATTACATCATTTTTGGTTATCTACAAATATACCAAGAGATGCCATTTTACTATTTTCGGTTTAACGTCACCACCCCAAGCAGCTAGAAACCACGGTTTCTGTTTTCAATTTTTACATATACAGCAAATAAAAAAATAATTATATATTTTTATATAGGTTTTTGTTGAAAAAAAATTTATATATCGGGAATAAATAATCTTTTCGCTCTTTTTTTCTAAACTTTTCTTACCACACGTAAGAAATACAATATGACAAATTCGCGAGAAGATTAGCTACAACGAATTTATCCATATTGAATCGAAAACAATATATGGGTTAAAACACGGCTAATTTTGTTGGTACTGATTTTTTATAGGTAAAAAATAGTTGATTTAACTTAAAATCACACCGTGTTCGTAGAAAGCATTAAAGCACGTCTCAACTACAAATAGATTGCTTCTCAAATACGATCATAGTTATAGATAGTTTTGAAACTATCCAGTGATAACAAACTACTAAAAACTATAGATATCATTCTACTAGAAAATTTCGATAGTTTGATATCCAGTCTAAAAAGTTATCATCAAAATTTGCCGCTGCGTTTTTCAAAATTAAGCTTGCAAGCGATTTTCAAAATTTCACATTTTTAGCGCACTGTCAATATTTACCATTGGTTTTTAACTATTAATTATACTACAGTTTTTAAAGTATCGTTAATACGATAGTGTCTAAACTATCGATAGTTGGATACTTTTTATTCGATAGTGCCCATCACTAATTGATTTTTTTTTCTTATATCAAATTACATGTGGATTTTCATACATAATTTAAGTAATGACTCTTTCTCTTCTTAGTAGTATAGTTATTATATTTGTTACAATTTGTAACTGGCTATAGACCTTCGGGTCGCGCGTTAGTCTATGTGTATATTATTATTAGGACTTGCTACTTCAGAAAATCGTCCCGGAGAATTCTAAAGTATCGTTAATAGTATCACAGATTAGCGTTATAATAACGCTAATCTGTGATAGTATCCCAACGACAAATAGTACCGGGATTCGAACCCGGGTCACCTGCTTTTAAACCGGGGGTGCTACCCAATGCACTAAATCGGCGTGTCTTCTTATAATTTATTATAGCTTTATATGTGTTCCGTTTAGAAAATAGGCAGTCATATGATACTGAGAATAAAAACAAAGCTATTTCCGGGTATAAATATGAACACGTCTAATATATAATACCAAGAAACATCTAAACTATTTAAATAGGTGTGCCCAGCCAGCCACAAAATCAATCTCAATAAGTCTCTTAAAATTCAATATGCAAATACGGGTTTGTCGTAGAAACCCAAAGCGTTTCGGTATTTATACTATTTATAAAACGTTCGTCGGCATGCGTGCGTGCGGCCATAAAATGCTGTGTGTGTATATGGCATTGGGACGATTGCAGATTGACCATGAAAATGAATGGCCCGCGCACATGCCTCGATAATTTTCGTGGCCAAGAGAATTAGAATAAAAAAATAAATAAAATGCGGACCGAATTAGAGGTACGAGCTGCTGCACTTGTAAATTAGGAGCGGCCGGGTATTTTTAAAGAGCGTCCGCTTACCATGAAACCGCAAACGTCCACGCGGTTTTCGGTATCGCAGCGAATTTTCTAGTCCAAGGACTCCGGAAATACAGCGCCGAAAATTTTTAATATTTATATAGAGATTACTATTATTGGTGTTCGCATATGAGTTTCTCTACACAATTCACGATCATTGTGCTATTTGTATGCTTAGGGCTGTTAGATAAGAAATTTATTTTGTTATTTATTGTTGTGATATAAACTGAAATACTAAGACTATAATTCTATATAGTCTTAGTATTTCAGTTTATATCACAATTGCTTCAAGATCATTTTATATTATATCTATGTACCAAGTTCTGGAAGAAAAAAATATATTTTCATGAATTTCATTTATTACAATGTATTAAGCAAATGTTTATTAAACTTTTTGGTCTGCGACCCCCTTTTGCACTTAAAAATTTCAAACGACCCCCTGCAAAATAAGGATGTATAGAAAAATTAATGAATGATCTGTATTAACATTATTTTTTTCTGCGAACAAGTCCCCCCAATATTTTTATATTATATACACTGATGAGATCTAACAAAATCGAAATACTAAGAGCAGAGCTGAATTCACACAGTTATAGTATTAGTATTTATGTATATAATATTTTGTTGTTGTTCTTGATGAACATTGTAAATTGGAGGGTTTTTGTATTTTTTTGAGTTGTCATGCCAATTTTTAGTATTAGTATTTCGACTTATTAACCCTATAATTCTTGAAATAATTGTTTCTACCAACCACTCATAATCCAAATAATCATAAAGAAACGCATACACTAGTTAAAGTAGTAGTTACTCTATTTGTTACAACTCTGTAATTGGCCTTCGGGTCCATCTGCCGCGTTTTAGTGTATGTGCATGAGGGTATGTTATATGCACTAGGCAACTTTCAAATTAAAATCATGAGAGCCCATCCAGTGAGCAAGTTTATTACGATTTTCTAACAAGGTTACGTATTATAGAATACTTAAATATATTGTATAATAATCTATCTAGAGGTTATGAGCTAAAATGCAAGGTAATTACATTACATAATGTTATTCTGCAGCACAACAAATATAAACTGGCTTCCTGTACTTTTTCGTCAACGAAATGCACAGCCTGAAGCGTTAATTTTTAATTATTAATTGCAACAAAACAGCAAGGTTGGTATATTATGGTAATTATTATACATTTGTTTAACACAAGGTAATTTTATCATCCCAGGTTGGCATACAAACTTAATAATAATAATAGTAATACAAAATGTCGATAGCTTTCAGTCGATAGTTATTCATATATTCATTCGATAGTGCTCATCACGGTATTGATACTGTATTTTGTATTTTTGGTTATCGTTATATTGCAAATATGTCAGCATGTTCAGGTAAATTAAATGTGTAAAAATAGTGCTCAAATTTTGAAATATATCTATCTTTGTATACTAAAAATATATTAGTAAAGTATACCTATTACATATAAATTAAAAAATTATACTCCAACGTCATAATTATTTTTTTAGAGATATATAAAGTGTATATTCACAACTAAACTATAATATGTTATAGTTTAGTTGTGAATATTAAATGGAAAACATTTGAAAATTAACACTTTAGTAACATTTAAAAAATTGCTTGTATTGATGCACTTAATGGCGCCATATTCTACTTTACTGTTGCCGAAGGATTTTGAGTAAAGATTCCTTGCCGCTGGCCGCTACTCAAATTTTATTTTTGCACTTTTTGAATTGTTTTTGTCATAACGACCGTAATAATTAACCTTAAACATATTATCAGAGGGGAAAACATATTAAAAATTATTACAACATTTTACCTGTTCACTTTAATATCTATTTTGACAAACGCCAAACTTTCAGCCGCTACTAGTACTTTATCAATGCTTAATTTAAATAAATACCTGCTGATACATTTATTTTCTTTATTTCAATAATCCATTAAAAAGAACTAACATATACTCCCTCCGTGATCCAAAATAAGTGACATTTTGGATCAAGGAGTATTAAATTATACAAACTACAAATTAAAATTACGAACTACAAAAAGTTACAAAATTGAAAAGCAATTGAAATAACATACAGATACAGATAGATTAAAATCAAAGTGTCATGGTAACGCTACACACCCAATAATATAAAAACCCAACTATATATGTATAGTTGGGTTTTAATATTATATCCAATTAGTTATCGAGCAATGGTCTTTCACCTTTTACATACAGGTTTTATTTAAATTACATATTTTTACGTAGGAATCATTAATCAGTGGGTACTGTCCGCCACAACATTTCATTATTAATTTACAGAGACTTTATTTATAAATATACATAATAAACAGCTATGTTTCGCGCAAAAAATATATATTTTTTAAATCAAAGATATTTCGTGTCGCATTGTTTATTTTTTCCTGTGTAGTTTGAGCAGTTTGAGTGAGTGCCAACATTTAAAATTGTTACCGCGCCAAAAAGCGATTGAATTAATCAAACACGCACACCGCGTGTGCGTTTAAGTTATAGGCCACACAACTTACAGAATTAGTTTTAGGCTTTTCTTGCGTATTTTAATATTATATTTTTCTTTGTAGGTAGTTTTTGATGCCAATACTAATATGTTACCCTTACCCCAACTATTAATGTATAGAAATTAATATCATTTCTAGTATAACACGTTGTTTATACCTCATTTCTTACGAAAAAAATATGGAATTTCAAGAATAGATTTATTGCATATTTTAATATTATATTTGTAGTTTGTTTTTAGTATTTGCCAATACTAATATGCAATTCTGGTGATTTAGAAAACTCGAGGACGATTTTCTAAAGTAAAAAGTCCTAACAATTACATACATATACACTAACGAACCGCAGAAGGTCCAAAAAGTCGATAGACGGTTAGAGAATTGTAACAAATACAATTACTATTTAGAATAAAAAATATACTTATGTGTATATTTTTTATTCTAAATAGTAAGAATCGTCTATAAGACTTTTAGAAATAATATTGATTATAATCAATAATATAATAGGATAAGTCCCCTTTCAGATGCAAGGCGTGATGGCACAGATGAGCCAACCCACGACAATCTTACCTGCACCTAGTGCATCCTGTTAGATAACTAACAAGGCTCTATCGACCGACTAACTATAGGTATAAGTAGTCTCCACCAAACGCGACGACTTGACAAACCAACAAGTAGAAAGGCACTCAGTTGCCTTAGGGTTGAGAAATCGGTCCTAAAGGCGGAAGAACCACTCAAATGGTCAACGGCATAGGAATGCGTAAGGCAATTCAGATGAAAAATCTCTAGTACCGTTCGTCCTGCCAGACAACTAGCTAGGTTCTGTCGATCGAATAACTGCAGGTATAAGTAGTCACTATTGGATGATCAACAGCTACGACTGTACCATAATCAAATTAAATATACCAGAGTAATAAGTCCCCAGTCGGATCTCCAGAGAGAGAATTGTGTCCTATGACAAGGAATAAAATTTAAAATACACCATTTTACGTGGCAACATGAAATATGAGCAACTAATGAGAAGTTGAGAAGATACAAAATGCAAGTCAAATGGATAGACTACGAATTAATATCTTGGAACTAAGTAAAGTCTACCATAATTGCCACCGCGTTCTTGTGATATTCCTTCCAGAGTAGTATATGGTACCGTTTGGGGTCGGGTATGGAACTGTATGTAGCCATAGGTGAATACCTGACCCCAAACAGTACCATAAACTACTCTGGAAGGAGCACAAGATTACAAGAACGGGGTGAGATAAATAAATCGGTGATAAATTGCTTCCCCTTATTAGACAGTCATGGTTTTACATCTACTAAATATTCAAGGAATACTGAATGTCATTCTAAGTATATGCACCTACTGCTGAAAAGAGAGATGAAAATATAGAAGAGTTCTATAAAACGATTTGACAAGCCCTTAAAATCACCAAAGCAGCAAGAGATATTACGATGATGATGAGAGATGGAACGCTAAGATCAATAATATGGCAAATATGGCCTCGTACTAAGAAATGAAAGAAGCGACCGACTACTACGTTTCTACCAAGAAAATAAACTGGTCATTAAGAATACGTATTAAAAATTACCGAAACAACGGTTATACAGCTGAAAAGCAACTGGATATAAAAAATAAGGTAATACGAAATCAAGTACACTATATAACTATAAACATTCGGTACAAAAATCGGGCCAGACTTGACGTAAGGCAGTATTACACTAGCGTTCGAAGAACGAGGGGCATAACAAACGCTGAAACAGTTGTTTATTTAGTTGCCATGGATAACAAACCGGTCTGATCTTTTACAGAATAGTCTGAACTTACAGAATAGACCACCTGTCCATGTATCGAAAGTTGTTAGTCAATTGATATTAATAGCTTCAACTAACGATGCCCATTATCGACTAAATGGTACTATTGATACTTGTCATACTGTTTATTATCGAATAAAAACTAATGATAATAAGTATCTAATACTTTAGAGTTTAGAAGTGGTCTGCCTCATGTAAACAGTGACCAGTAAGTTTTCGGACCTGCTCCATCCAACGAGTGGATGACTCGAGGTCTACGCCCTTATTAATCTTTCCATAGACTCCTGTTATCTTAAGATATAACCAAGATAGCATAAAAATGATGGATCCTGGTGGATACGAGTACAGTAATATCCAGTTCTTGCAAGATCTTTGCATTGGTGCGATGTATTGTCCACGGGATGCGTAGACACGGTAGACACACATTCGAACGTATATAGCTCGCGTCCGTGATTTTTGTAACCATGCAGATATCGGCCACATCGTTAGGTTAAGTTCCCTCACGAAGGAACACAGCTTGTCGTGGTTGTGGGGGCCCAATGAGGCGACATCCGAAAAACGCCCTGCTATGGAGTTAGGATATAGCAGGGACCAGGATACATTGCTAAGAGGTTCTGAGGCCAATCACAACACCTTGCGTGACTGAACCTTTTTACTAGGTTCCATTCCACACATTTGGGCGCACATGACTTAGAAACGGGTGAAGGAACCAGCTAACAAAATTAGATGTTTGTGATGTCCCAGATTGACCCACACGATGACGATATGGCCACAGACAAGGAAGGGATAGTTGCCCTAAAAAACACCACAACACTAAAAAACCTCCCATAATGTTCTCCATTTAACCGAATCAAAGGCCTTCGGGTAATCGACAAAACAGAGATACATTTTAAGTTGAATTCTGTTGCCTGCAACTCATCGATTGGGGATGTTCAGAATATGTATTCTAATACCCTTGTCTGGGTAAACTAGTTTGTTCCTCTACTATTTGTGGGAGAAGAAAACCATCAAGCGGTCTTAAGTAGAACCTTCCTAGCATGAGGGATTAGAACAAAGGGTTTTATAAATAGTAATAAATATTGATTCGCACCATTCATTCGGCCACTTTCTGGAATTTCAGATCCTCGCTTAATGCATGCAACATTTAACACCAATTCTGCCCATTGCCTTGACGATTTGCCTTTATTCCATCCGTACAGCTTTACCAGTGTTCAGGTTCTTAATGGTAGTTTCTACTTTATCTTAAAATAATGGGACCTGTTTACTGTTGCTCTATGGCGATAGTTGCACGTTCCGAGTCTACACTTCTTCACTTAATGCATGTTTCATATTAACATCAATACGGCCCATTGCCTTCAGGATTTTTTGTTATATCATCCGTTCCAGCAGCTTTACCATTGGTCAGTTCCTTAATGGTAATTTCTATTTCGGACTGTGAACCTCAGTCTATATTTCTAAAAAGATTACAATAATTCAATAGGTTTTCCAGATTACAATTTCCTCTGCGGCAGTAATTATTTTTCCGTTCTCATCTTGGATATTGTTAGTTTTAAACTCTGGGAAAATATATTTCACTTTTTCAATTAAGTCTCGGGACGTATGACGACTGGTATGACCATCAACTATGAAACATGCTTGTTTTTATCTGTTCTACGAACACAGTTCACAAACACAGTTCATCTGGTGCACGTTGTTATCTTTTATGTCTTGGCCTAAGTTTGACGATTCTAGTTGCTGACGTTCATAAATTATTAGCACCAGATAGATAAGCCGGTAGAATAATCAGTATCAGTGTTAATTTTTCTATTTATTACCCACTTTTGTTCCCGACTATCGGTACTTAGATTTTAAAATGTAATTTTTATTCTACACACGACTGGTACGGGACTCCTAGCAGAGCCTTGGCGATCTGGGTAGACCAAACAAACTGACCCTGCCGTGGGTGCCAGGGCACAGTGGCATCCGAGGAAATAACAGGGCAGACGAATTCGGCCGACAAGGCGCATAAAAACCCTTAATCGGCCCGGAGCCCTATTGCAGTATTTCTAAAACAACTACAAAGACTTCTATGGTAAATGGATGGCAATAAAGTGTCAGGACTGGTGGACCACAAGCCAGGTCAGAGACAGGCCGAAGTCCCAAATTCACAAAGGACTTACTAACCCAAGACAGGAAAACTGTTTTAGGTGTTAGAATGATAGTGGTCCTCCTAACAGGTCTCTGCAGGCTTAACAAGCATATGGCCCGGATAGGTACAGCGCTTCGCAGTGGCATAATATGTGTATGTGCTCTGCGGTTTCTTCCTCTTCCTGGCACAACCTACAGAGGGATTCTGCCAAGCCTATCCGGGCCATATGCTTGTTAAGCCTGCAGAGACCTGTTAGGAGGACCACTATCATTCTAACACCTAAAACAGTTTTCCTGTCTTGGGTTAGTAAGTCCTTTGTGAATTTGGGACTTCGGCCTACTATTAATTATTTTGCATGTCTCTGACCTGGCGGTCCGACGAATTCGGGAACGGCAAACTACGACCATCCTAAGTGCCTTTCGTTTATCACTCTGAGCTGGTACGGGTTTATGGTTTCTTGTTCTATTTGCCGCTTCCGATGCGCATAATTCCACCTCGGCCCTTACAACCGGCGGCGCACGACCGCGATACTGCACGCCACGGGGCGATTAGCAATGCCAAACCATGCTAAACGAAAGCACATATGAAGGAGCCTACATCGAGACTTTGTAATCTACTAACCAGCACAGAACTCACATAAGTCCTTTGAGACACGCCGGGGACCAGAAAAACTCTACAGAGGGGGCAGGTCCTAGAAAGCCATCCGTTTCTTAATCTGATATAATCTTTATTCTACAGTTATCGATGGTTTGAAAGCAATCGATAAATACTACCAACAGTACAATTTAGTCGATGGTGTCCCCATCACTATTCGATAAATACTACCAATAGTACAATAAAATCGATAGTGCCCCTATCACTATTCATTATCGTAGGCAAATATGAAGCATAAAATTAACATGAATCGTAACCTGAAAGTAGTATAAATACATAAATTGAACGCTCGTTATAATTACACATTGTAAATTTATTTATACAAAGATTATAAGATATTCGGGTATTCCTTTCTATTTTTGCGTTAATAGACTGCGTGAACAAAATATTGGTAAACACCATAAATTGGCTATCGACACCACTTAAAATTAATGTATTAGTATTATAGGCCAACTAGGCATATCAAAAATCACCTCAGGCGTAATAATAACCCGCATTTATATAGATAATGAGTGCGCTGAACTGGTGTTTGTTTTGCCCGCGATGTTTTTAGTGCAAATCTTTACGTAACGCGGCGGCCTTGAACGGCAAACTTCCTGCTACGAGCCAAACAACTTTTTCGCGGAGGATTCATTGCACTCGCGCTCGTGTGCCGATTTCACGCTAAATATATTCTTAAATTATAATGCGTAGATGAAACGAATATTCGGTCATTCTGGTGCGTTGGTTTTCAACGAAATTGCTGGGACTCGGCTAGCAGAATTACATTGCATAATTAGCAACCGGTCGTGCGAAAGTTCGCCGTACTCTCCTGAACAAAATCACAACCGGAATTGGCGGATTAAGTTTGCATCTTATTTTTAGCATATTATTTTAATGGCTAGGTAGATAACATAAAAAACTGCCCCCGTATAACTACTAGATAAACTCATCAGGTTTACATCAAAAATCGCAAAAGTGATATAACTATAAAACGTTATATCAATTTTGCGATTTTTGATGTAAACCTGATGAGTTTATGTTTATATAGTAGTTATACGGGGGCAGTTTTTAAAATTATCTAGATAGCCATTAAAATAATATGCTATCACTACAATTTTCTATATATAATCAATCTTTATTTGGCTATCGATCCATATATGGGTCTTTCCACCAATTTTTTCATGTCAAGTTTCTGTGATATTTTGTAGTGTAATCTCTAAATTTCGTTCGACTCGTTTAACATTTGTATAATTTTTACATTCCGAATATAGCTCTGCACTGTTGTTATCGCGAAGAATATCGAATTGCTAATTTTGACTTTTCTTTATGTTTCATGAATAATATAGTCGAATATTAGAGATTTGCAACTTGAAAACAGAAGCGTCATGTATTTTTTTTATCAAAGGAAAGCAATAGCCTGAAGAATATCTATGGAAGAATGGTGGCAGTATATGGAGAAAACAGCCCATCTTATTTGCAAGTCATATATTGGTGCCAGCAGTTAAATGGGGGCAGCGAACCCATTCATGATGACCCCAAATGTGGAAGACCTGAAAAGAACGAACTGATGACATAATCAAGAAAGTTGAATAGTTGGTGTTGATTGACCGCTGACTGAAAGTTTCAGTTATTGCTAGAGAAATGTAATATCAAAAAGTATTTTTGAAATTTTACATGAAAATTGTTTCAATTCCGAACAAACACTGCGTAGACGTAACATTTGCTTTAACCCAAGATTAAGATTTCTTCTATCGAATTGTAACTGGGGATGAGGTGTGGGTATACAACTAAGATCCTCCCCCGAAACAAGAGTCCATGCAATGGGTTCATAAGGGCTCTCTATGATCCAAGAAGGCATTTTTGCAGAATTACCAAACGTTTTTTCTTATCGAAGCCATAGCGTTATCAGAAAAACTTTAGAATTAGTGTGTTACTGTGGTCCTTATGTTGAAAAATTAAATTTAGATTTGTCCTCTAAGTCCTTGTATTCATAGCTAGGTAGACAACAAAAAAAAACTCCCCTCGTAATTTAGCAATAACCAGCTACTATAGTTTCGTAGTATCTTAGATTGGTTACACTAATTGGCTTTAGTATTTCCACTTCTAAAAAAAAGTAGAAGGTAAGGGGCGCGGAACGCGTATTTTCAATATATCAAACAAAGTATTTTGTAACGGTTATTTCAGTATTTCTATGTATTCATTCCTTTTCGGAACTAGTAAACAAAAGTAACTGTTTACACCATCTCTATATTACACATACACTAACGCATGCCAGTTATGTGTGTGTGTATGTTTGTGTAGTATTTTAGTTCTTTAGTTTCTTCTTTATATTCTACTTATCTCTCTCTGCTATATAAGTCATTATACAACAGAATAATAATATAAAATATTATACAACTGTGATAACTCACTAATATATTTCGATGAGTAAGAGAAGAATAATTGCATGCCAAACTTGAATAATAAAACTGTATACACGCAACGAGGGGATTTTCCGTATTGTATTCACCCCCTTACGTGTACTAGTTCCACTTTGCAGAATACACAGTGGGAAGTAGCGGGGGGTAGCACGGGCTAATAATCCTGCAAGGCCAATCCGGGTCAACAGCGCCTGCAGTCCTTTCCACTGCTGCCGAAAATATCTAACGCGCAAAATGTGAGCCCAACAACAAAGAGTTCCATTAAACTAGTTGCATTCACCTCGAAAAATAATTTGCGTTCATTGTCATTTGAAGGCGCCATTATATGATAATTTACGTGTAAATACTATTCATTTCAATTCACGGCTCTGTATTTGTTGTGAGAAATGGTATTAGAAACATCACACGAAATCAATATAAAACTAAATTAGTATTTTTTGTAAACAGGCATTACTGACCAATTTTAAAGAAATAACTAGTAGGCATCTAGAATAAAATAACTTAATGTGCAGTCAAACGTTTGTGTATAGCTCGTTACTTGTAAATTACTAGCAAAACTTGTAATTTGAAAAATACGCTTGTAACTTTAAAGTAAATTAAGAAATATATACAACTTGAACTTTTATAAGTTATTGATTATGCTGTTAAAAACGTATTAACTGCAAATTCTAGATATGTCAATACGTTTAACTTCAGGGTTGACAATGAAATTATTGAATAACGTTCCATTCATACCAGCTCAGTGGCCTAGTGGTTAAAAGCGCCTTTCGTCTCCTATTAATCATTGGGGAGCAAGTTCAAACCATCATATGGGTGAAATTACGCGAATCACTTTTCAAATTTTTTCAGAGGATCAAGTAAAATACACTCCCTCTGACCTGATAGCTATAAGAATGAACGTTTTTTTGTTACATCCAATTTTGTATATCTGAATAAACTTGATTTGTGTTGTTAATTATACTAAAAATAAATTAGATCAAAAATTGAATGGTTTTGGCTTCTAGTACATGGTAATTCATTTCAAGAAACGAGATGAATAAAACTACTATGTTTTTTACCACTTATTTAATTGTTTAAAACAACTAGCTTTGCCTAAGCTCTAGACATTGTCAAGTCATCGGGTAAAACTTGACAATGCCTAGAGCTTAGGCGAAACTAGTTGTTTTAAACAATTAAATAAGTGGTAAAAAACATAGTAGTTTTATTCATCTCCTTTATTGAAATAGATCAAAACCATATGTGATTTTAAAAGCTTTGTGTGTCATTCCACCCCTAAGACGTTGAAGAAAAACACGTGGACAAGGACGTAATATATCGAAAACTTCAGAATGCTTCACAGAGTTTGCATGTTGGCATATTATGTAAAGTTATTAGTGGTCATTGCTTTTGTAATGGCCCACTACCATTAGTAAAGCAATGACCAATAATAAGTTTATATAATATGCCAATAAACAATAATAAACAAATAATCCTATATTTATTTATGGACATAGTTGAACACATCGTGGACAAACGAATGATATTATAATGTTTCCAAAAATCAAACTTAAGGATGCTAACTTTACAGAGTTTACATGTTGATATATTATAAACATTTTATATTCGTAATAACTTGTTCTTGGGGGGTGGGCAACCTAAAATTGCTGGTCTTACAACCGTAACTTTTTTTTATTATTAAATGTTTTTCTAAATTATCTAGCCTAAATTTAAATTATCTAGAGAAATTACTTCGCATTTTAGTTTATTATTTAAAAATGTAAGAAATACCTACGTCAAAATATGAACATACATGCACATTTTACAATAATATGAAATTATATATATGCTAAACTTTGCAGACCAAAAAAACTGCTTTATATATTTGTTTTGATGCCATACATGGAGATATTAAAGGATTTTATTGTCATATCAATATAATCATACATATTGATGAATGCATACACTTCGTGCTACAGTTATTAGATATTTATGCTATTGTTTATTTTTTATTAGTAATATTACAAAAGGTTTAGCATTACGTTGTCTGCTTTTTAAATATTGACGTTAAATGTCGGCACGTGTCAGGGTAATAAATAAGCCCCAAATAAGCATTCCTTATCTCAAATGCGGAAATAGTATCTTGAAACAAACACTGATCCGAAAAAGTTATATATCATTTAGTTTTATAATGAATTATGATAATAATAAAATTACATTAGTATTCAGTGTCTAATGCAAATTATCTTATATTTATAATTTACAACAACTTTTTTTTATTAATTAATCCATCAATGATTGCTTAGCAAACATCATGGTACAATTTATATCTAACAAGCTTCATCTCATGTGCTGCTTTTCTATGCAAGCCGCTGTGATATTGAAACCGTTCCAAAAAGCAGTGTTACTATAATATGTATAATCTACTCAAAATTGATTATGTACTGTTTACACGCCGTAACTGGAACAATGAAATACAAACAGCTAGGTATTGTAGAAAATGCATTTCCCGTGTGTCTTGTGTAAATTGCAAAATGGAAAGCAAATAAAAGTTAATCCCCGTATAAACCTGCTGTATCGCACGCACAGTTTGTACTCGTTGCTTATTTATTTACGTTAATTTCTAATATAATGTTCAATAAATTGTGTTGCTCGTCCAGAACAGAGAGGTTAATGCTTCTATTGATTTCACATTTACTAGATTTAACGCCCTCGGTGGTCCTATAAAAGGTACTGGACTGTGTAATAAAAATTTAGTTGGTGTTAAATATATTTATTTTGTGGGGCCGACAGGTAAAAGTAGTTCATTCAAAACGTAATGGTTGATCCAATAGGAACAATAACATATTTATTTTTTATCAGACTTTTATAATTAATCGAGTGATATATATATATATTAAATAAGTTTTATAGGTTCTGAGAATGTTAATATTTCCTTTAAAAAATAATAATATCTCATAACAAATATAACAATACTAAGACTGGTCTCTTTTATTTTAAATTTCTGCTATTCTTCTTAGTATATTCTGCATCCATTTTAGACAGTTTACTCATAATATCTTGTGCTGTCTTCGTTTTTTCTCTCACATCTCCACATTTGTACAATATATTTGACCAGTTAGACCTAGGTACTTTATAATATGGTTCTATTCTTCTATTCTTAATTGTTAGGTTGATATCTACTGCTTTTTTTGTATGACAGGTTGAGTATGTTAGTTATTATTCCATTGTTCGTTTCAGAAATTGTTTGATTTAAGCAGTAAGATCTGAGTATATTTAGTAATTACTTGTTTCTCATTAATATTTTTACTTCCCATGAAATGCATTAGCGCAACTAAGATGTTCTAGTGGTATGTAAAATAGGGTGATTCTAATATTAATTAAATCTGATATTCCGGTATTTGAAGAAGTCCTATTAAGTTAAATAAAGGGTGTGCGCCAAATAGATGAAGGCCAGTAGTATATCACAGGTAACGTTGCAGAATAAAATTTCTTCCATTACAAATGAAACATTTTAATAAATGCAAGAATACAATACAACGTACAAAGTAAGCAAAATCGAACAACAAAGAGCGTTTTGATAACATTACGCTTGAATAAATAAAATAAATGCTGGATTCTAACGTTCCAATAAGTATCGCCAGGCTAAAGAAATACAAATGAAAACAAATTATTGTGCTCTGTGTTTCATGAAATTTTACTTGGTACGCTGATAACAAATATCCAACATAGCAAATTGGATCATGAAAAGGGCATGTGATGAATCTGGGTGCAAGAAATGTATACATTTCTACTAAAATAATCTGTTAAAACCATTTGGAATTATACAGCTAAATTAATATAGAAAATATATGTGATATTGGTCTATGGTAAACAAAATAATTAATTATCTTTATAGCTATCAGCCTGAGAGCGTTTCCACTCATTAAAAGAAGCTCACAGGAATGCAATCGCCCGGTATTTACATTCTTCATTTAATTCAACTTCACAGAAAACCTCTGACAAACTGTGAAGGATGATTAGCGAAATTTCGCCCATACCGGGATTTAAACGCTCATTCCCCAATGTTCAGTACGAAACGGACGGCACCTCTAACCACTAGGCCTCTGAACGGGGTTCGAAATAATATCAACATGAATTCATCTTCTTTCGGTGGTGATTTTTCACATGTATGTGGTATTTACTTATTAGCATTGTGTGTTAACGAATTTATAAACAGTAAAGAGGAAGAAAAATGTATTATAAATTGAGAAGCTATCACCCAATACGAATATGTTTAAGAAATGAAGAATGTAATATAAATTATAATGTGACACTAATAAAATCCAATACAGGTTGTTTGAATTTCAAATGTGATTTTGAATGTACCGTACTACGTAGTGATCAGATGGTTACAGTTTATTAGATACTACTTTTTAACATACCCAACCATTTAAAATTGATTAACAATCGTCGAACAATCAATATTATAGATCTATCGATAATTTGTATTCCATATTTCTAAAAAATAACTAATAATATAACAATTCATTCGGTTCTACTTTATAAAATAAACTATATGATTAAATAGGTGACTATTATCGTCAAGAGTATTTGATTTCTATATTGTTGACATATAGATAGTTTTAAACGATATTTTGACATCTAATTATAATATTAGTCAAAATCAGATTTTCAATGTCAAGGTCAAGGTCAACAATAAGAGTGTGGTCAAAATATATTGAATTATGAATACTTACAAAAATCATGGTGCACGATGTAACCGAACTTTGCCTGCTCATTAAATATAGCCTCTAATGTATATTTTTTACTAAATAATAAGACTATATTATTATTATTATTATTATTAAAATGAATACTGACACTATTTTTTTTTTACTTTTAGTTTATGATCATACATTGCTTGTCATATCTCAATTATTTACATTAACAAATTAATAGGAGTTTCCTTCGCAGTGCTTTCACCAATCGTGGAGTTGATCTGGAAAACCTGGTGTGAAGGATGTTGTTTGTTATTACTTCTTATTGTTTTACTGCGTCGCCATGATGTGTTTTTTAAGGATAACTTTAAATATCTTAACATCTTTTATGTTCTTTAAATATACTGGTGGCTTGTTGTACTCGCTTATTCCCAAACTAATGTTATTTTGTAGAGCAGAGGTTCGGCCTTTTATTGTATCTATTTCGCTTTTTCTTCTGGTTTCATAGGTGTGTATATCTTTTCGTTTATTAAAGTTGATGTTACTTTAAATAATTTTGTTGTTATGCATTCTTAATATTACACTTTTAAGCTTGATTCTGTTTAGTATAGTTAACTCATTTGCTTCCTTATGCAAGTCTCTTGTAGTATAATGCATTGGTTTATTTAAAATTACCTTCAGGGCTTTACTTTGTTGTACTTGTATCCTTCATACTCTCACCATGTTCTCAGTTCTTGGTAGTGTTAGTTTTACTATCCATATTAGCTTATCATTTAAATTCAGCCTCTTCAGGGCTTTGTACAGCTCTTTATTTAATGATAGGCTCGTTTGTATTTCCCGTAGTATGAAGACTTGATCTGTAGTACTTCTGCTATTTCTAAATCCACATTGGTATTCATCTACGATTATGTGCATACTTTGTCCTAAATTCTTCTTGATTAATGTTCGTGGTATTTATTTTTAAGAAGTCTTATGCCCCTGTACATATTATAATCGCTTCTCATATTGTATTACAAATTAAATAGTAATGCAAAACAATACACTACAACCAGTTTACATAAAAAATACAAGACAATACATTTATCTAGAATCAACATACTCCAGTATTCTATATCAGTGGCATTACCAAAATGTTTAGTAACAACGAAATAATTAGCAAACATATCAAATCATCACAAAATTAAACAGGAATGCAAAATATAGATAAGAGCAATCAAGTCAATGACACCATCTCGTGTCTCAAAACCACTGGCACGTGTGGTAATGAGATTGGATATGCAAAACTACACGCGATAAAAAAAGTATTAATGAAAATAACAGCCTAATGTTGCAATTTTTTGCTGCTACAATCTATATATTATTTGATAACATTAAGAACAATTTTTTTAAATATATTATTGTTTTACTGTTCCGCTTGCTGTAATAATATATTCCATGCATTATTTACAATAAACAAGTTATATCTATTTTCTCGAATAGTTATTAGATAATAAATATAACAAGGTTTCTCCGTAACCTTTAATGTGAATAGCTTACACGTGCGGGAATATATTTACTTTTTTTGCTACGTGATAATTGATAATCGTCAACTATTTAACATTTTTGATATTATTTAAAAGTAGTTATGGTCTGTGGTGTATTTAAAGAATTTATATTTAAACTAAGTTCTTTATTTTCTAAAAGTTGAAATAAGTCTTCCGTACAATAAATATATACTAATACAAATAGATATTTCACACTCTATAGCACATACTATTTATTAATATATTACATGATCACTATTGTTTCTTTTCTTAAGTGTACTACTATCGATAGTACTACTACTACTACTATCGATAGTAATCTTTGGAAAAGTTATGTTACTTGAAATTTCCAGCAAGGAGATGTTATTAATAGACCAAATTAAACAATTAGCACTTCATTTTGAATCTAAGTAACATTATTATATCATCATTTATTTGAAATTTGAAGAATTAAATTAATTACGATTTGAAACATCAAGTTATTATCGAAAAGTTAAGTGTCTTGAGTTACTCTCATTGAGACGTTATTACTTAACCGAAATAAACAAATCATGGTTAGTTTTCAAACTAAGTAAGTGCCAAACATAATTATACCACCATTTAGGTTTAATTTCCATAACGCATTCGTGGACATTAATTGTAATTTCAAGATTTTTTTTTACGATTATTTAAGCTTATATTTTTATGGAAAACATATATACCCTGGAGTTTCTCGTATTAAGACGTTATTATTTGACCAAAATAAACAAACAATGCTTCAGTTGTTAGTTGTAATCTCAAGATTAACAAATCATACTTCATTTGAATGCTATATAAGTGCCAATCATTAGTAGATCAGTAGTAGTTTATATGGCTTATTTAGTAACATCTATATGTGGGAAAATTCACGACACAACTATTCGAAGAGAAATGTTCGTTTAAAAAAATCATAATAAGTTTAATTCTTGAAATTACAATTAAATAAGAATATAATATTGTTTGACACTTATTTTGATTCAACATAAAATATTGTTTGTTTATTTTTATTAAAGAATAACGTCCAATCTTTAGTATATCATTATATAGATGTAATTTCAAGAAATGACAAACAATAACGTCTAATTACGAGAAATTTGAAGTCACATAGGTTTTCGATAAAACCTATGCTTAAATAAATTGAATTCTGGAAATATTTTTTTTATTAGATTTCGATATAAACTAAATGCTTAACAAATTGTAATAAAATGAATTCTTGAAATAATAATTAGGTTAAAAGTTCAATTTATTACGATTTTTTAAGCATACAGCTTTTATCTAAAACGTATGTGTCTTGAAGTTTCTCGCAATTACACGTTATTGTTTGACAATTCTTGAAATTACATTAATATAATGATATACTAATGATTGGACGTTGTTCTTTGACAAAAATAAACAATATTTTATGTTGATAAGTGCCAAAAATTATTAAATTCTTATTTAATTTTATTTTCAAGAATTCTAATTATTACATTATTTAAGATTACATTTTTATGGAAAACGTATATACCTTGGAGTAGACTTATTACGATTTTTTAAACGAACAATTATTTTCGAAAAGATATGTGTCGTGAATTTTTCCACATACATGATACTAAATAATCTATATAAACAAATAATACTTGACTTGGAAGCTAAATAAATGCTAGACATAATTATATCATCATTTAATTATCATTTCAGAAATTCAATTTATCACGATTTTATAAACAAAAAGTTTTTATCGAAAAGTTATGTGTAGTGAATTTTCCCGGTTTGGGGCGATTTTATAAACAAACTGTTTTGATCGAAAAGTTATGTGTAGTGAATTGAGGCGTTAGAAAATATCTAAAATAACCAAATAATACTTCATTTTGAAGCTACGTAAGTGCCAAACATAATTACATCATCATTTAGTTGTATTTTCAAGAATACAATTTATTACCATTTTTTAAACATAAAGTTATTATCGAAAACTATGTGTCTTGAATTTTCCCGCATTGAGATATTATTCATTGACCAACATAAACTAGTAACGCTAAATTTTGAAGCTAATTAAGTGCCAGATGTAATTCATATCATCATTTAGATAACTGAAGCATTCAATTTATTACAATTATATATAATAACCAACCGAACATGAACGTAAATACACGAACTGCCTATTTTATCCACGTGTAACGTTTAGAAAATGGCTACTATTCGTTCGGAAGTAGAATAAAGTATTTAATATAATTTTGAATATTGATTAAAATGTGAAAAACAGACATGTTTTTTTTACTTTACGTGAAAATAGCGATCATTAATAATAATAATAATTATAAAAAATCGATAATTGTTATTTTGAGTTCTAGACATTGATAGTTATTATTCGGTAGTAATAGAATTATCCATTTCAACTTGGTGCAATCGTAGAACTTAATTCGCGAATACGTCTACACACATAGAAAATGAACTACAAACTACTTAGCCTGATGAAATGCGATTGCCCTACATGACTAAAAATATCAATTATTATTTTACAAAACCCATACCTTTATTGGCATAGTTTTGTGAATGGGATAGCATATTTTCACAGTTGTTTAAATAATGGAATACTACTACATACAGTATCCAAATAAAAGAACAATACGAACATAGATGGGGTGGTTGGTTCAAGACCAGCTAAAATATGCCCGCACACCATTTCAATCCACATGAAGTCTGTCCTACATTGTTTACTGTAAAGTTGTATTAATCAAACCTTGAATTATCAATCAACTGACTTTAATTATAGAAAATTGCGAAAATCAACACTACATTGATTCTCGCAAGTGCACGGCGTTTGAAATTGTGGCATTTTTTCTTAATTTGTTTCTTGTTGGAATTTAGTGTTCCGGTTGTATTCCACTGCACTGCGGCCAGGGTTAACCTATTGTGCTACTCTATTTCTTAGTATTCATTCATGAGCTCTGTATCTTCAATGCAGCCCAGAAGTATCATGATTGGTCGGTCTGGAGCACTTTTAGGTTCTTTCGTGTTGAATCAAAGATCTTTATCCTGCATGCTTTGAACGTTTCGCATATAGTGATTACGTGTAGTGGAGTTCTTCTTCCCCACAACCTATGCACGGCGATTATTCTATCCCCATAGTGTATAGGTGTTCATTGAATGTACAGTATTCTGTTAGAAGACTTACAACATACCTTAATTGGTTCTTCTTTAGTTATAGGATTTCTTCGGTCGCCTATTTGCTGGGAGTCTTAATGAAACCGAGTGCTTCTTTGCCCTTTGCCCTTGCCAGTATCGGCGGTGGAAGTTTCTTTTGTGCTTGCTTTGCGGTGTTATATGGTGTCACACAGGTTGGGCTGGGGCCAATGAATTTTAATGCATTTGCCTCTCTTGTCAATCTATTCCATTTTTATTGTCTTTGTTTTCCTGTTATCAATGTACCCACACAAGTGTTACCGTAGTGGCATAGATTCGTTTGATCCACCAACCACCCACCTATGTTCGTACAGTTCTTTTATTTGGAGGTTTTTCATTGTTTAAACAACTACGAAAAGTACATATCGCATTATGAGATGAAAAGTGTCGTAACTTTCTAACTGAATTTTCAGGTTCTGATTTTAGTTTTGATGATTCTTACGTATATTTTAAGGCTCCTCTAATCCTTTTTTACATTTAGAATAAACCAAATTATTAGTTAAAAAAATAGATAACATTATACTTAATGGTAAGACTTGAACTATTGCAATCTTAAAAATGCATTTATCTCGAAAACTTTTTTTGAAAGTTACGAGATTTGTCAACTGACAATGCGATATACCCAAGTTTACGATTTAAATGAATATTAATAATCGCACAATATTGTAAAATACATCCAATTGTAATTTTTGAGCTGATCAGAATAAAAATTAAAGTTGAGCTTTTTGCCCACTATTTTAATGAAACTTTATTTGAATAGCGACTGGCAACTGTGTTAATGCTTGTTCACAATGTACATAAGCATAACAACTACACAACATATACACAATTTATGTATTTACGTATGCTTTATGCGTTATGTAATTCTTTTGCTAATGTCCATTGTGATCAGGCACTTACTGTTTCTTGTAACTTAAACTGGCAGTACAGTCGCAATAGTAATTCATTACTTTCACAGTTTTACCAGCCAAATTTGCATATAATAGAGAGGCTCTTTAAACATATATTTGTTTATCAAACTAAATGCATTAAATATTGGATTGTTAAGGCGACTACTTTGTGATAATTCATTTTAAAGGATAAATAAAACGATTTTTTACTTTGTTTTTTATCACACTCTAGTTTCGGCTAATCTCTAGCCCAAAACTAGTTGCAAAGTGTAACTGAAGTGTAATAAAAAAACAAAGTAAAAAATCGTTTTATTTTTCCTACATGCATTATATTTTTAAAATTAAATTTTATTAATACTTAATAATATGTAATGCATTAATTATTCCAGCAAATCTCTTATGTTCAGAGTGGAATTCAAAATGGATACCAAATAATTGTAATTGAAACAAAATGAGTTTCTTTGTAATTATACATTCTAGTAGTTGATGCTCACTTAAGTATTAATGTGCACCTAAGGTATCTGAAGTGTATTTGTCTAATACTTTAGAAGCAATATGTCGCGAGGAAGTCCCTTTGAAGATGATGAATGTGAAAACGATGTTCAAAGTGCGAAATAGTTCTAATTAACACAGCACGCCCAACGAAAGAGGGGTCGTTGACGCTGCTGACACGATTTAAAATAAAGATTCATTAAATGAAGCCCTTGCGGATCACGACGCACGACGCCTTACAAATGAACGCGAAAAGATAATTAAAACTCAACGTACCTCTCATGTCCATTCTTTAATGCGGAAAACAGCGCCAACTCGTGTATATGTATTTCTCAATACATAACGTACAGTCCAAATAAAACCAAAATCACTGTCACTATATAAAAATTAAACCAAAAAAAAATCAATACTAGTCCGTATAACACACAATCTAACGATCAACTGCAATTTTTATCCAACCGCTATTTCGGAACAACCAGGAAAAATGCCGGCGATTTCGCGGGTTGCCAAAATAAATGGTGGGGCACGTGCGGGGGGCCGCGGCGCTGCAAGTGTTGGCCTCATTACGTAAGTCCCTTTGCGGTGCATGGCCTAGCAAGGCCATACATCCTATGCAAACACTCGCAGGAGAAATATATCTCTATCTCGCCCATTAAAAGTTATGCTGCGACCGCCAACGTGAATAAATGTGGTCGTGAATTTATTCCGCAGGACGATAACACGAGATTTTAATAAATCTTTCTGCTAGTGATTTATCGGGCTTTTAAATAAATGCGTGGAGTGGCCGAATGGCGAGAATAACTCGCGGTTATTTAATAATAGCAAGGTTTGCTGGAATAGGTTTATGTTAACGTAGTTACTAGTAAAGGGGGGAATATAATTGTGTCAAATTTGCACGTCGTAGTTGCTTACAACTATTCTATTTTGACGAGCGACACTTTTTCACTAAATAATAAATGTAGTAAACAAATATCTGATGGAATATTATAACGATATTTCAGCAATATTTTGAGCTTTTAAGTTGTTTTGATTCATATCGCTGTACGTGTTCTTTCGAGTATTTAGGAACAGTTATATGTTTCTGATTGTTCCCAGTATTTTTATTATTATAATCACCTCTTAAATGTTTATTACATTCCTATTTATATATTTTTCCTATACTACTTGTAGATTCTTTTCGTCCATTATATTTTGTATTTTACCAGTCTCATTCCACCCGTCCTTTTTCGTTTAAGATCTCCTTTATGTCATATCCCATTTATTACTTAGCCGGTCCGGTTACTTTTTCTTGGGTACTTTTGCTATCCATATTCTCTTTGCTGTTCTCTCTTCCTTACCACATGCCCTAACCATTTTAGTTGTTGTCTTTTAATTGTTTTCAATATGTATTCCATTTTCACATATTATATCGTAACTTATTTTTTGTTTACTCGATGTTTTCAACACGGCTTTCAGGTATCGCATCTCTATTGTATGGATCTTATTGTTTTAGTCGTTAATACTCAACTTGCGCTTCCATATGTTAAGGTCGTTTTAGACAAGACAATTTCTTAGCTCAAAAGTGGAACAAGAAATGAATTCATATATCTTCCTCCCATACAATTTGTCCTTGACAACTAGAACGCGTCATATTTTTGCATTTGATCTACCATCCAATTCAATATCTCAAATAATTTGCTGTATCATACGAGACAATTTAGATTGTCTCGCATCTTGACTAACTTTTGAGTCAAGAAATTATCTTGTCTAAAACGACCTTTAGTTAGGTTTAGCCTAAAAATGATTTTTAAGACATTTATTTTCGGTTAATTATTTTTTGTTATCAAGGAGTGTTTAAGGAGCAGAAAAGCTTAGTTGCAGTTTTTATCTATCTTTGATTTTCGTTTCTGTTTTTCCATTTCTGTTTAATTTCATCTCTAAGGATTTGAATATTTACTATGTGTTCTGCCTTAGTTCCATTTATCTCAATTAAGTCCTGGTCTTTCCTTTCGATTGATTATTTAGAGATTTCTCGTTATTAGTGTATATTTGTTCGTAGTTATTATAAGCCACATATTTTGCTGAGTTAGCAACTGGAATATGGGTGTAATTTATAGTCACTGATGCTGCTATACTAGCAATACAAAGGTAAATAAACAGGAATATTTATCTTTGTATTGCTAGTAGAGCAGTTTCATATGCAAAGTACCGATTGTACCATGTTCTGATTGTATTATATCACTGGTATAAGGTAGGCCCTGAGACACTTCTTTGTGGAACTCCTGCTGTGATTTATTTCAATTCAGAATGTGGCTTTGTATTGTTTAACTTTTTGTGGAAGGTAGCATGTCCAGAGAAACTGTAGAACAGAATTTCTTGGTTTCTAATTTTTTTTTAATAACATCAATAATTCTATTGTCTTGGTCTATAGTGGAGTGGTTCTCTATGAAGCCAAACTGTTGGTTTGGAAATAAGTTTTTTCCTTCATGATTGGTTTTAATCTTGGTATTGTTTTAAATGTACTTTCAAGATACTCTACGAATTTATTTGCCTTTTGCATATTACTTCTAGCCCAACTATCGCCTGAATTTCTAATTGGAGGATGCAATATCGGTCTTTTTAAACGACTAATCGCCTTCCAGAGGGAATAGTCAGTATTTTTGTAGTTTGACAATTCGCTTAAGTAGACTCAAATAGATTCATTGTTGATTCTTTGTATTTTCCTTTTCAACTGCTGCGTGGCCTTGAAAGTCTATTTTTTCTGAGGTAGTCCTAGTCTGTTCCCATTTCGTTCTAATGTTCCTCTTTTATTTCTTTAGGGTAATGATTTCCTTTTGTACGCTGAATAATAGAAGGTGTATTATTCCACATGGCTCGTTGATTATTTTGTACCAGTATCACTATTTCCTAATCTAACTGTTGCTCAGTTCTCAATGGGACTGCCAAAATGATAACATTTCCAAGGTCTTATTTAAAGTGTACCCAATCGATCAGTGTATTTATCAATCTAACAGTATTTTCCAAATTCAACATAGCCTCTTCGCATCTACCGTACGACGCACCTTCCAGCCCAAAACTGCTAAACTTGGTACAACACTGCGAAAAACTAAGATTGACCTCAATATCGGATGTGATTCTAATGCTCACCATGTGGTTTGGGGCAGCAGCAACATTAACAACAGAGGAAAGGCGCTAATTGACATACATACATAATCAGTACAAAAATAAAGATACTAAACAGAGGGTGTGAACCAACGTACGTAACACAATAACGAGCGGAGATAATAGACATCAGTCTAACACTGAGCAATATCTCAAGCAAAACAAAAAACTGGCACCTATCAAGTCATGTCTGATCACCGACCGATACGCTACGACCTAGATTTTGTACCACGAGAACTGCCGTCTTACAGAAATCCACAACATAACTATTTTACAGATACTTATCAGACAGGATGGTATCAATCAGCAAACAAAATTCCAGAATAAGTGAACGACTTGGAGGCTAGTATGAAATACGTCCAAAATCACTGATTTCATCATATAAGGACTCCTGTCCTATGACAAAGGCAAGTACGAGAGGCTCTGCATCCCCTTGGTGGAATGCAGAGATCAGCTGTCTTCGACTCGGAAAACTTTCAACAAGGCCAAAAACAGTATGATACATGATATAGCTATGGGAAACTGTTACGGAAGCCCGTGGACAATTCAAAAGTGAAGTCAGGAAGCGACAAAGAAATACATGCAGAGTCTACTGCAGTGGCAATGAATCTACAGCAGCAGCTGCTCATCCGAAGACAGTAATCTTCAAAGATTATGTACAACAACTCAACTCGCTACAACGGGGAGGATGGCACCTTTACGGTAACACCTTCCTAAACTATCGAGGTACTTCTAGACTTTGCTGGCAAACAAATAAACAAACCCCATACATCTGAAACAGCATGCCTACCAACCAGGTCGCTCAACCGAATCAGCCCTACATCTAGTGACTTCTATGATAGAGGAAACACTGGAGCATAAAAGTTAGTTGCTTGCCACTTTTATTCACATTGAAGGTGCTTTCCACAAAACAATATTTAATATCATATTGAATACTCTAACATCTTACGGGATTCATCCCACTGGATTAAAAATATGCTTGGTCTAACAATCCAGGTAATACTAGATGACGTAACATCAAAAAATGTTGCACGAAGAGCCTGTTCTTAAAGTGGAGTACTCTCACCCCTTTTATGGGACATTGTAGTTGATAGCCTCCTCCTGGAATTAAACAACTATGCCATTGGCTATGCAGACGACATAGTGATCATGATAAACGGCAGTTTTAAGGTGTACTCTGCAATCTCATGCAGAGTGCCCTAAATATTGTTGAGAACTGGTGCGATAGTAACAGTAAATCCAAAAGAGACTCACAGATAAAGTAAAATATCTAGAATTAATCATGGATTCAGAACTGAACTGGAATGAGCATATAACATCCAAGCTGGAAAAAAAGCATGCATCTCATTTTGGCAATGCCACAGGGTGGTTGGTAAAGCATGGGGCCTATCTTCCAAGATCACCCAATAGATATACGCCACGATCATAAGACCAACTATCGCTTATGGCGCAATAGTCTGGTGGTTCAAAACCAAACAAGTCGCAACAATCTCAAAGCTATCACACATCTAGGGGAGGGCGTGTCTTGCCATCACCGGCGCTATGAGAACAACACCCACAGCAGCTCTTGAAGCACTGTTATGTCTACAACCGCTCGACCTGCTTATAAGGGAGACTGCAGTAAAAACCTTCACTCAACCTGTAGTATGATAAAGATAGACATTGGACACAGGAGCATAATGACTGTAGCTATCAAACTAGACCCCTTCATAGAAGCTGCGACAGAATTCTACCCAAAAACAGTTTTGTACAAACATCTATATTCATGTCTACACGGCCTGGAGGAGCTAGCTATACATAAAAACTAGAATTTTGTTAAATCAAAGGACATAGTGATATTAAGGTGATCGAACTAGCTGATAAGCTTGCTAGGAAGGGATCCTCGTATCCTCTAAGAACCCCAGAGGATGAAATTCTTTCGGTAGGTACTCTGATTAATATAATAAAGCATAAGACACTTGTCTTTCACAAGGTAAGATGGCAAGAAACGCCGGGTTGTAAGCAATCAACGGAAGCAATTAACATATCTAGAACTAATATATATACCTCTGCCCAGCTCTAGTAAACACTAGGCAGCTAGTACTAGGGAAGTGTTGACCTAGTATAGCCAGCATTGGCAACTCCTCACCGACCAGAGTTCTGCAGCTTGCACGCAGAATACTACTGGTGGGACGAGTTAGTGGCCTTAAAGCGAGGTTTCACAATGGGTCTATTTTGAGGCCTAATTTTCTATAGCTATACTACCCTCCAGCCAACTATCCAGAACTATCCTCACTGCCCCATGCACCCCTAGGTAAGTAGCTCGGGGGATTCCCCACACATTTTACTTACATAACCACGGTTGTATAAGCTCTCAGTCATTCTCACCTGCCTTTCTTGTCACTCAATATCCCTCATTCCCTCCCTTACCGCAGTTCCTAGGCTTCACCTTCGTATCCGTTTTTCCTCTAGCCACACCTCAGATATACCCACTCTTTCATACATCCTTCCTCCATCCACTTTCTGTCCCACTCCTCATCCACTTCTCCCGCACCAGTCTCTCCTCATCCAATTCATGCAATCTTTCTTCTAACTTCACTAAATAATAAGGGTTATAAATAAATATATGAAAGAACATAATAATAATGTTTCAACAATATTTTGTGTTTAAGAATTTTGGTGCATGTCACTGTAGAATTTCCTTCGAGGATTTCCAACATTTCCTAGGAACAGTTATATGTTTATAGAGCCTTACACCAATAATATGGTAGATAGGTATTCGATTAAATAAATATATATATATATATATATATATATACATATATATAATTTTTCTTAGAAAAGCTGAATTTGCGTATAGTTGTTTCATTTGTTTCATAAAGTTATTCTAATGGGATATATATCCGACATAAATTGAATAATAAATATTATATATATTAAAGAAATAAAATACAATAGTGATTATTTTTTTTTCATAGAAAAGTATGATTATTTTATATTATAAGGTTTGCAGTAATGTTTATGTTAATGTAGCTATGGCTTGGGGGGAAATATACTTACAGTTACTCTATTTGAACCTGTGACATACTTGATATACTTGTAAACTAAATAAATAATATTGTAAACAAATAAAATTTGATGGAAAGTTTTAAGGAATTCTGTACATATCGTTGTACGATTTACTTGGAGTTGTAAGAAACAGCTATACGTTAATATTAAAATAGTTTAATGGAAAACTTAACAATAATTAAAATTATATTATTATTTTATATATCTATCTTACAATAAATATGAGCTCCTTACACTCTTGATATCGATGGTCTAGTTGCTTACCTGTAACAAATAAAATAAAAACTATTAATAACATTAACAGGAACAAAATTATTACACCAATAAAATAAATAAATCTGATAAAATAGTTATATTAATTAATTATACCTAATTATTGTTGGATATAATCAGGAACAACGACGAAATAATGCTATAATACCAATTACAATTATAAAACTTACATCTTATTTTTCCATTATTCATTAATTTAGTAATTGAATTGTATCTATTTATTATGTAAAAGAAATGTGCTACTTCTTAGCTTTGTTGAATCTGTGAATGTATGTAAACTGCTGTTCAATATTATAACACTCGTATTGGGAGAATTATCCAATTTTATAAATAATATGTAAATATATAGGCAGCGTATGTCATCTAAAAACAAATGACGCGATGTTATGTTAACACGTGTACGCGTAGTTTAGAACTGAATACTGTACAGTACATTATTTCTTATACACTGGTAAGTGAAATTTTGTTGACTAGTGATTGTTGATCAGCTTTTATTTGTAATGTAATGATTTTTTTTATATAATTGACGTACTTTCTGTAGTAAAATAATAAATTGTCCGAGGCATTGCTACTGCTTCTCACTCTATGAGACACGGACAGGGTACAAAAATGGCGACAAATGCAAAGAGTGACCGTTTCTCCGCTAAAATGCCTTAATAAATTGGCATGTAGAAGAAGAATGAACTGATATATACAAAAATGACCACCTAGGAGGATATCCTAATCATAGATGTTTGTAAGAATTACACATCCGTATTCTATTTATAAATATAGTATTGATTCTTAGCTATCTCGTCTCAATTTTACATATACCCGTATCTTAATAAATTTCATTAAATTTAATCATTGAAACATACTTTATTAAGCCTCACGTCCTCTGGTGAGTCGTGCGCATTCACCAAATGTAACGCAGGAATTAGTTGGGAAGGCACACGCGGGCGTATTCAAGTAAATCCAGTAACGAGATATTCACTCGCCAAGCAACAAATATTTGAGTTGGCTTTAGTTAAATTAGATATTAACTTGTAAAGTTCTAATAAGTTACGAAATATTCGGGCGCCAGCGTTAATATTGCAAATTTCAATAGTTATTAAGCGGTTACCATGGGGACACAGCGGGGGTGGCGTTGTGAGAATACTCAGACAGGTGTAAAATTCGAAGCATATTAAATTGCGAGTTGTAATAAGCGACATGGCTATAAATAGCCTGGCTGTTGCGTCCCCGGGGAAAATCTACTATTGTGCCTCATTTCTTTATTCGCAATTTTATTACGGATGCTGGAAGGAGGGAGGATATTGGGTTTGGTGGAAAGCGGCGGAAAAGTCAATTGCCGCCCATAAATTAATCAGACATGTCCTGTGGATGTGTGTGAATGTAGATTCGCAGATTCCGGCGACGGGTCGGGTTTATGCGACATTGATTTGGGTGCGTTGCATTAATGTTACATGAGATTTTAATTGTTCAAATAAATCCTAATTATAAGTAGCAGATAACTGAGTATTATGTATTGTCAAATCTTAAACAATGTTAAATATACTATTGATTATATTGAATGAATATTTTATAAAATATTAATTCAATATAATAAATAGTATTATACTATATATACTTTTTACAAATTACAAAAACCAATAAAATTTACGAATATACACCCTCTTTCACTGATGGTATTGAAGGTACGCAATATGATGATATAATTTAGGATTTAGTCGGAAGAGTGCCATATAAAAATTACTGTGCTGGTAGTTTTCATCATATTTAATGTTAAACCACTCTATCTAATAAATATGCGATTTTGTATGTTTTAACCGCAAAAATACAACGAGTAATATTTATATTTATTATACATATATATATATATATATATATATATATATATATATATACATATATATTTATATTTATTATACTACATATAATATCTTAACCATTCCATTCATATTTATTTTAAAACACTTATGAAAAAATAAAACTTATTTTATAAATCTTATGATTATAATTGTTAATCAACCAGACGTCGATCAATGTTACTGTTTGAAGCCTATAAATCATACTTGTTCGATAATTCACAGACAGACACTTTTCGAAAATAGTTTCTTTCGATTATATTAGTCATCAAATGTAAAGAAAAGTCAAAATTAACAATTCGAAATTCGTCGCTATAACAATACATTCACAGTGCTATATTCAGAAAATGGAAAGCTACACTTTTATAGTATAAATGCTTCCTTTAATTATGATTATAATATGATAATATATTATAATTGTTAATCAACCAGACGTCGATCAATGTTACTGTTTGAAGTCTATAAATCATACTTGTTCAATAATTCACAGACAGACACTTTTCGAAAATAGTTTATTTCGATTATATTAGTCATCAAACGTAAAGAAAAGTCAAAATTAACAATTCGAAATTCGTCGCTATAACAATACCTTCACAGTGCTATATTCAGAAAGTGGAAAGCTATACTTTTATAGTATAAATTCTTCCTTTAATTATTATTATAATATGATAATATATAAATGGTTACATAACATTTTTTTTAAATTAGAGTAGACATTTTTCTTGATTAATTAGTTGACTCTGAAATCGTCGTGAATACCCCATTATTATTAATCAATATTTCCCTCCGCTTATGTCAAGCTTTAACAGGATACTTTTATAAAGGTGGCTGAGATTAATTTTTGTCTATATAGTACTCACTAAACTTATTCAATTATTATAACGGGCTAATCATTGGAAAATAAGACTCAAACATTTGCAGTTAGTTTCTCCTCCGTAATAAATGTCTGTGATTTCGTTAAGTCGTCTCAGCTGTTTTTAGTTAATTAAACACCGTAACATAATATTTGAACAGGCCGTTGTTCAAGGCGATGTATAATCACATAGAGATAAAGATTTTCTAGGCCATTGCACCACTATTAGTAAAAGTGAATAAATATATTTTAGAAGAAAGGGTATGTTGACAAATAATATTTTAGCGATTGCGAAAGTGGAAAAAAAATGCAAAGCAATATTTTTATTTAAAAAATTAAAATTGTTTTAAGTAAACTGTGCATTAGCTAAAATTTAATGTGCATATAACACAAGCAAAGCGTAAAAAGTAGTACCTACATAAAAGTAAGCATAACTTGATGGGCACCGGTGTGAAGTTAACCTCTAAGATCCCAGCCTCTATACCGCAAGGCGCCGCGGGACCGCGATTTTTATAATCAATTTTTCCAATTTCCTTCGGGCATGTAAAGCACTGATATGTTCTGCACTAGGATCAGTGGAAAAATTAAACAAAATATGTTGCATAATTTTTGTATTGGCGCAGCCTCTAAAATCGGCATATCGAGATTAAGGCGTAAAAGTTAAAAATAAAAAATAAATAGAAGGAAAATATGCCAAGATAGGGACTTTTCATTTTGTCATAAACATTGTGTAATTTTTCCAAATCAATGACGGAGACATGGTAAAAAATAATAATAATGAAATTTGTTGGACTTGGTCGCCGAACACAAAAAAATACAAATTTTCCAATTTCCTTCGGGTATCTGGTGCACTGATATGTTCTGCACTAAGAGCAGTAAAAATATTAAACAAAATATGTTACACAATTTTTTTATCGGCCCAACCACTTACATCGAGAAAGGAGCGCATATATATATTTTACATAATACAGTAAAACTTTATTATCGAATATATTATACAATTTTAACGTAAAGTATTTATTTATAGATGTGTTGTTTATTTTATATATAAAGTAAACTTAAACGTATTATATATTTTTTATTGGATTCAATTTTTTTTAAATGCATGCTGTTTCATTTAGATGACATATAACTTAATTTACTCATAGAAAATGCACATTTTATTAAAATAATATGTATATATATATATATATATATATATATATATATATATTTGTTATTGAGATATCGAGGCCATAAATAATTAAGAAATAGACAAATATATTCTAGATGGCATTTTTGCAAGTAAATAATTTGTATATACATACAACCAATAGAATCTTCAGATCATAATAAACCAAAGTTAAGCAATATATTATCAATGGAACAACACAAAGCGCATTCCTGATTGTATTAAGACAATATTCATAATACGCAGACTGAATTATTTGTCGTGCGTAGATTGCCCTTGAACCCGACATACACACAAATTCACATCGCTCCTTTTATAGCACGCGGATATGTGTAAAAGAAGGCGCACTCAGTCATAACGCATATAATTAGAATATGCTAAAAACGTAGAACTCTTTTTGTAGCATTCCCACGCAATGCATAAGGTATATTCCGTTGAAATATAAGTTAGAATTAATATTATATTCGTGCGAATGCTATTATTTTACGCTCAGCAGATGGCAACGCCAGACAAACAAAATATCCGCTATTACAACGTTTTTATTGGAGACACGAGCATCCGAAAATAAATATGTGTGCCATTGAAACGAGTAACTTAGCACCTACAAATTTATGACGCTGCGATAACCTTCCACTTTATTGACTGTTATTTCTTTGGCAAAACAAACACAAACACATTACATACAAATTATACGTTAGTTAATAATGCGTGACTTAATTTATACTTTGCGGAAATTAATGATTTATTGAAATATTTAACGTGTATTACCATAAGAATGTTTATAAAGCCCGTATGACATTATCTAGTTTCCTATATCGTTTTATATATAAGAATTGATATATTAAACTTTATAACTATTTAAAAATGGAAAATTAACATTGTGTGTTACGGTGTTGTTATTGTTGAGTGAATTTATTATTATTCCGCCGCTATATCATTTTGTATGACACTATGTAGTTTGTGGCTGCATGGAAAACGATATAAGAAACTAGATAATGTCATAAGGGCTTAAGATTTTTATACTTTGTGTCAATTTTTGATGTTCATAAATCACTGATACCGCAACATTTCTTGTAGAAATATATGAAGTTTAAATTACTATTTATGTGCTGTAAGTAGCTTAAACTATTTATTGAGGTTGGTATGAGTAATTAAACCACATAAAACGTTTAATTTTTGTTTATTTGTGACAAAATAATTTGTTTAACAAAGCTAACATATATTTGCATTATACAACAAATCTTAGTGACCGGACTTAGGTGGTTAAGGGATATATATATATATATATATATATATATATATATATATATATATATATATATATAATTTTTTTTATTGAAAATAATACAATGCGAAATATCGATTATTAACGAAGGAGTTTCTTTTGCCTGTAATAGTGTTGGGCGAGAAGATTCATTCTATATAATCGATTAATTTTATCAAATCAATTAAATTTATTGATGATTTGTTAAAAATATAATCGATTATATTATTCTTGATAATTATGCACCCATGTACTGCTACGTGCAAAGTACAACCAAATATACACGGCACAAGTTTTACTTGTTACTTGTTTACTTCTAATATTTAAAATAGTAAATCAATATAAAACGTAAAACACTACACATATTCAAATTATAATTAGATTCATATAATAAATTATTATTCTTGAATACGATTCTAATCTAATCGTGTTGGAATAAATCAAAATCATATATAATCTGCGGTGTGTGCTGTAACAATTTCATACTCTCCCTAATAGTTTTCCGCATAAACAGTAAATAGTAAACAGTAAACAGTAAACAGTAAACAGTAAACAGTAAACAGTAAACAGTAAACAGTAAACAGTAAACAGTAAACAGTAAACAGTAAACAGTAAACAGTAAACAGTAAACAGTAAACAGTAAACAGTAAACAGTAAACAGTAAACAGTAAACAGTAAACAGTAAACAGTAAACAGTAAACAGTAAACAGTAAACAGTAAACAGTAAACAGTAAACAGTA